>JADRCD010218959.1:65401-77960 GCA_019843815.1 Montemys delectorum
GGAGGAGGAGGAGGAGGAGGAGGAGGAGGAGGAGAAGTGGAAGGGGAAGAGGAAGCAGAAGGAGGAGGAGGAGGAGAAGAAGAAAAAGAAGAAGGAAGGGGGAGGAGGAGGAGAAGGAGGGGGAAGAGGAAGAAGAAGAAGAAGAAGAAGAAGAAGAAGAAGAAGAAGAAGAAGAAGAAGAAGAAGAAGAAGAAGAAGAAGAAGAAGAAGAAGAAGAAATGCCTTGTACGGCCATGTGTTTATTAGCTTCTGTTACTAAAATGTTCCAGCAGAATGCTAAAAGATCCACCCTTATTTTCTTCAACTGGAGGTTGCCCATGTTGCTGATAATACAGCCCTCACCCACGTTCACAAAAACAATCCCAATTAAACTCAACAGGCAACAAAAAAAGGAAACAAAAGAAAAAGACAGGAAAGTAGGAGGGGCCTTGTTGGAAAGAAGTAAAAGGGTTAATGGGGTGTGAATATGATCAACTTCATCTGCCACAGTGGTATACTATAGTCCCCTTAGGGGACATTCTGGCAGAGTGTCATGCTGGCACATTTCCAAAGGTGCTTTACCTTCACCGTGGAGTCCAAAGTCCCCAAAAGGTTCCTGGTCTGAGCAGTTCCTGTCTGAACCACTCACATTTGTCTCCTGCTTTAAGATGTAGCTTCTGTTCTCAGAGGGACACTGTCTGTCAGAACCTTTATTCATTCGGCAAGAACTTTTCTTGCATCTGGCCTGTCCAATCTGCTGCTCGCTCCTCCTCCCAGGATCCCATCGTGTCTGGTAGAGGTCATAGGAACTGCATGTTCGCAGTGGAAGAGCAAGAGTAGGCCAAGCATGGCTCCTTGGCGATTCATTGGCAGGTCCTCGACCTACAAGTTGAGAGGTAAAAGTCAAGTGGAACTTAACTCAGATGTGAAGACAACTAAGACAATTCTGGCTCTGGGACAGAGCATGCAAGGTAGATGAGGGGAGCAGGGTGCAGGCAGGCCCCAAGGAAACTGTCGCTGAAGGTACTTTGTGTAGAGAGAAGGAAATGCACGCAGGGTTAGCATAAAGATCAAAAGGGAACTTTGTGCCTAAGTAGCCAAGCTGGAGACTGGTTTCTAGCTTTGTGACTGTGGCGAGGTATCATGGAAAAGCATCAGGTGGGAAAATAGACCAAACCTCAAGACTTTAGCCCTGAGAGTGACCAGTTAGTTCAAAGTCAAGTCTCTACCTGAGCCTGGGACGAGGCTTTCGCAAGGACCTCTGCCATGTGGTGGCTTGTGGACAGATACACAGTAGAGGCATAGAATTCTGGGTCCTGGGACAGAGGCCTGATTGCTAGGACAATATGGGCATTGGAAGGAGCTGCCACTATGGGGAGGACCAGAAATCAAAGACCTAGGAGTGGGTACCTCCAGGTGCCCCAACCAGGATGGGCCCCCAGATCTAAGAGCAGTGCTGTTGGTCAAGGCCGACTCAGGAGAGGCATTGTGTATGGTCTGAGATGCTGTTTAAGGACTAGGGAAGATGAGGGCTGCCACAGTGCATAGTAAGGGTGAGGTAGGCTGATGCTATTGTGAGATCCCAGCCCCAAATTTCTTGCTGCTTTGTGGACTCCCCCACATCATCACAGGTCGCTCAGCTGGTGCACCACCACGTGGCCACGAAGCCTTTGGGAAACTATCCCAAAGACACAGCCTAGCCCAAGAGCCGGCCGAAGTCTTGTAATCAGTTTAGTTACACGACAAAATCCAGATCAGAGAGAAGATTAGGATATGTGGATGCTTTGAACTTCACTCTGGAAGCACCTCCCCAAATGAACAAAGAATGCCTGAGGTATTCACCGTGACACAAACACATTGCTACCCTAGCTTCCCTGAAGCGAGGAGACCCACAGCCGGCCGGGTGATCAGTTGGCATCCCAAATTGCCTCCCCGCAGCGTTCCACTCAGGTCTCCCAGAGGAGAAATGGACCATGTCGCAGCCCGCTGCTCCCGGAATGGCAAGCATCCGACAGGCTGCCCTACTCAGCGGTCCCCAGGACTCCGCAGACTGCAAGAGAGGCGAAGCTCTCTTCTTGGACTCACCAAGTTAGAGTCACGGCTGGGGAGGTGGAAGGGGGAGGGGCAGGGAGCAGCCTCTGCCCGGGCTGAGCGTGCAGCTTGGGTTATTGTTCCCAGATGGGGACTGTCAACCCCTGTCAGCTTCAGATATGCGCTGAGAGCTCTACATCCGCATTCCTGGGATGCGTGGCGGCCCAGAGTTCACCTCTTGCACCAGGATTCAATAACATGTCAAATCCCTTCAGTCTCACTCGGAGCTAAAACTCTCTCAACTCTCTTGCTGCCTTCTGCACACATGCCTTGCTCCTGACCAAATATTGAAGCTGGGTTGAGTGCAGCCATGTTCAGCCTGGGCCAGTTGGGCTTCACCTGCCAAAAACCAGCTCTGTAGTGAGAGCCAAGAGTCCTTGAATATAGGCAGTGGGCCTTGGAACTTGTCCAGAGTACTGTCCCGGGGTGTGGTAGCCTGAGAGCTGGGGAACAGAGCTAGGTAACTGGTCTGGCTGCTCTGACGCCTGTCTATAGCCTAGTTATTGCTAAAAGTCAAGTTCTGCCTGTAACTCTGATACTGAGGGGCTTAGGTAGTACGGTATTTCCCCTTAGTTCAGACACAGTATTGCAGAGACTAAATAGGCAGGAACAGCACTAAGCCTACAGGCCTGAAGTTTCCTGCGGGGACAGTGGTGTTGACTGAGAACCCGTGGTTGATAGTGGTATGGAGAGCACAGAATCAAGTGACGCACTTGGATATATGATTCCAGGTTTGTTTGTTTTTTTTCCTGTTGTTGGTTTAAAAAAAAAAAAATAGATCTCACTATGTGGCCCTAGCCTCCCTGGATCTTGCTATGTAAAAATGGCTTGCCTGGAACTCACAGAGATCTGTCCGCCTCTGCCTCCTCAGTACTGGGATTAAAGACGTATGTCATCATGCCCAGTCAACTCAAAAAATTTTGCATCATTGATATGTTTTATGATGTCTCCCCCAAAGATATGAGAAAGTCCTACCCTCTAACCCTTTTGAACATGACCTGTAACTACGGTTACTGTAGATACAATGATATCAAGATGAGGCTATTAGGGTGGGCCCTGATCCAGAAAAGCGAGTGTCCTTACAAAAAAGAGGTCAGGAGAACGAAGGAACAGAGATAGATCACACAGACAAGGGCCACCTAGATAAAGCCACTTTCTTCTGAAGGTGGTAAGAAAAGTTTCTCACCCAGAATACTTGGAGGGACTGACTGGCATCTTCACGTCACATTCCTAGCCTCCTTGATCCAAGAAAAACCTCTGTGGTTTGGTGACGCCCATGCTGTATGAGTACAACCTTAGGAAATTCTGATGCCACCCGATAATGTTGCTGATAAAATCCTGGGTGGAACTGATACAAAAATGCTGGTTGGGGCAACGAGGAGAAGTGGCCAGTGGCAGCCTGGGGCTTCAGGCCACTTCCCTGGTCCTGGTTAGTGCATGCCACCTTTCAAGGGGATCCAATCAATGTTCTGTACCTCCTCTCATCTGGAGAAAAGCCGTCTACCAACAACACGGACTTCTTATCAATTTTTAAACTTTCATTTATGGATTGATAGAAACCCAGCGCAATTTCCACTTTCTCCTTTTTTGGGTGGCCCCCAGGCTTGCATGGACGTGCTCGTCTCACTCGGCGAGGCTTGACAGCATGGAAATCCTACCCTTCGGTGTGGCCTCTGAAGTTAGGAATTCCTGGTTAACATCTGCCCTGTGACCTCACCCTGTCGCAATGACTCCATTAAACTGAGTCATTTAGTCCTGCGGACTCCGTACAGATGATAAGGGCTGGCACAGAGAACGTCCACTCAGGCTCTGGGGCGACTGTGGCCTGTGGGTTTGAGCAAATGGGTGCTTTGCCATTGACCTCAATGTTTATCCCAGTGCTCAAGAGATGGAGATTGTGTGCTGGCAATTTTCTGAGACTCCATTAACCAAGTCCTGAGTCTGTGATAGTGTTTTTACATCTAGAATTGGCTGTGCTTGTACCCTAACACCAAATAAGGCCAGCCCATGGGACAACCACACACACACACACACACACACACACACACACACACACACACACACCCTGTCGTCTTCTGTTGGCCTCACACATCAGTAGAGGCTGGTTTCTAAAACCCATGTCTCTTGCTTGTATAACTCTGGGAATAATTGTCACTGTAGCTATGTTCTACGCTTTCTTGCCTCACAGCTCTTTGCTAAAGCTTCTTGCTTACTATGAAAAATCTAAGGGTTTAAACATGTCCAGGGACAGCTCTTCTTGCCCCCCAAGGCATAAGTTGAACTAAATAGAACCATACCTTGGCTGTCTTTCCAAACCAGCCACGGGGAACCAATTTACATCCTAGCGATCACACAAGTGAATGCGCAGAAATTCTCCTGCATGTCATGTTCCTACCATGAAGGACATACTGTTGTTGCCTGTGTTCTATCTCCCAAAGACAGGCAGTGTACTCAAAGGGCTGTAGATCTAAACAACTGGCCATTACAGAACCCACACAGGACAGCCATACAATGCACTCTGTGTAACCTTAGAAAGTCAGGGTTGAGAAACAAATTTCATAACATGGGAAAGTGTTTATGGTTTGCTATTAAGTGTGTGTGTGTGTGTGTTGGGGGGGAAGTCTGCTTACAAAACTGAGGGTACCATATGAAAACAATTATGCAGAAATTATGTATATATTCATAGAAAATCTGGAAGGCTTTTCTCCAAAATGTAACCACCAAGGGAACCCTCAGGGACGTACAGTGCTCAGTTTGTGCACAGCACATGGGCATCCTGGAGAGAAGAGGGGTGGCAGGCATTTTGGCACAGGCTGCCTTCCTGAAATAAGTCTTTCCCCCCCCCCCCCCGTATTTATGAAATGACACCATATAGGCTGGCAACAGCCCAACAATGTAGCTGACTCTGACTCCTGTTCTATATGTTTTTCCAAATTTTCCAGAGAGTATGTACTCTGTTTGTGTTAATATTTAAAGGACTCATAAAAATAATCCACTTTCAAAACATAAGTACTAGAAGATTGGGTAGGACTGAATCTTTGATGATATTAGGAGATTGGTTTTATTTTTAAGTTTGTTAATGGTCTTGTGGTTATGTTTTTAAGTCATTATCATCCAGAGATGCGCACTGAAATGTGTCTAGATGAAATGGTGGCACGTCTAGGGTTGTCTTAAAAATAATACAAGAGGTAATTAAGCGGGTAGACACATATCATAAAAATTTAAGGTCATAGGTTAATTATCATTGAAGCTAAGTGCCTGAAATTCGAGGGTTTATATTACTTTGTCTATTTCAGGATCGCTTACAAATTGTCATAATATAGAGCCCCGAAAAACATAAAATTAGTTTATATCATCGTAATTGTCAAGATTTTCCAGAGGAACTATATATATATATATATATATATATATATATATATATAGTAGTAGACCTCCTTGTCCATGATTTGAGCACTCTTTCCAAAGATTGAGTTACCCACAAGTTAACTGTGGTACAAAAAATAGGAAGCAGACAAGCCAAGAAATAAATAATTCTTCAATTTAAAGTTGTACACTGCCTGGAATTTCGTTGTTCTCTGTCTAGCCCAGGACATGAATCGCCTCACAGTCTAGTGTATCTGTATTGTATGTGCTAACCACCTGTTAGCCATCTTGGCTATCAGAGCAATTGTCACAGCCCTACATTTAAGTAGCCTTTTCATACTAGCTTACTGCCACTCACAACATCTCCATAATCTACCTCACTCTGTCTAATGTAGATATTACATCATCTCCCAGCAGCATCAGAAAAACAAAAAGGTGGCCACACTACAAAAGGATAGATTTAGAGAAAGACTATATTCCTATAACTTCTGTTATAGTTTTCTATAATGATGCTGTTTAATTATATTAATATCTTGTACCAAGCCTTACATATAAATTTTATCATATTCATATACATACATACACATATGTAAAACCATCAGGCATTTTTTTCCAGTTAGCTCTTTATTTTAACAAGTCCCAGGGGCTGGAGAGAGGGCTCAGTGGTTAAGAGCACTGACTCTTCTTTCAGAGTTCCTGAGTTCAATTTCCAGCAACCACATGGTGGCTCACAACCATCTGTAATGGGATCCGATGCCCTCTTCTGGTGAATCTGAAGACAGTGACAGTGTACTTGTATACATAAAACAAACAAACCCCAAGTTCCATATCCATAGAGTCAACCAACTGGAGTTTTAAAATATTTGGGGTCTGTTGGGCAGAATTCTATCTGCATTAAATGTGTAGACTTTTTTGTTCTTTCCTAAATAATATAGAAAACAACTATTTACCCAGGATTTACTTTGGGCACTATAAGGGACTTGGAGGTGATTTGAACTACACAGGAAGATGTGCATAGGTTGTGTATAGATGGCATCATTTTATAGAGAGGACACAGAATATGCAACTTTTAGTGTCCACGAGGGTCCTGGAAGGAATCCACTTTGAACACTGAGGTATACATGCGCACACAATGTTCCGTACTCTCCCGTGATCCACTGGGAGCCTCAGCATGTAAAGGCGTGGGAGTTCTAAGGTAGGTGTGGAAAGGGAAGACTCAGAGATCACCCAACCACAGAGACTGGTTAGTTCCAATCTGCAAAATGCACTAGCAAGCTGGAGGGCTGGAAAGAAACAAAACATGCTGTTCAAGTTTGAAGGCCATCAGATAGGGACAGGGACCAGTCTTTCCTTTTATGCAGGCCTTCCATTAATTGGATGAGACTCACATTTAGGGAGCACTAACCTCAGCCCAGAGCACCCTCACAGAAACTTCCAGAATAATATTTATCTGCATTACCAAGGGACAGTCATTGTGGCTAAGGTAATTGTTTCTACCTTTGCTTCTGGAGGAATTAAGGAATGCCACAAGCTGCCTGAGAGTCCCCTATGTGGTAACTAGTAGAGTGTGGTTAATGTTCTGTTCTGTGAGGTAAATGGGAGCCACAGAGGTGGGCAGATCTCTGTGGGTTCCAGGCCACCAAAGGATACACAGAGAGACTCTAACAAAAAATATGTACATAGATAAGTTAATAAAAATGCAAACAGCAAGACACATGTCATTTCCTACGTCCTCCAGTGACAGCTACTAAGCCTTGGTAGGGGACAGTAACATTGCTGCTACCTACCATCACACAGCTAAAGACCAGTGAATGTGTCCCCTAAGATAGAGGGGTGAGCGGCCAAAGTTTGACCATTCACATATTTGTATCAGGAAGAATAGGATGCAGCTCCTGGGAACATTTAAAATAGTGAGGGACTCAAATACAGAGTCACCGTGTCACCTAGGGAATACTTCCAGGTTTGAGTAACTTTAAAAGCTAGCCCCGTTCCCACCCCACCTCCGGCCTTTGACAGTTGCTGGGGAGTGTGTTCACGTTGCTTTCAGTGATGTCCTTCACTTAACATCAGAATCCAGCCTGCTCAGCCTTCTACTCAGACATGAACTGAAGGCCTAGAACCCTCTGGGGCTTCAGCCGGGACTGGGACTGGCTGAAGTGCCCAGCTTCATGAACTGAGCAGCTGCCATGTTCTCAGCCTCTCCAGTGTGCTGACAATTATTGCTGCCCTGGTGCATAGCAATTCAAGCCAATCCAAGAAATATATCTTAGGACCTCGTTCAGTAACCCCTGTGATCTTCGAGACCTGTTCTAACCACCTGTCCCCTCTAATCATTCCCATCTGGCCTTTCCCGGCCTCTGCTGCTCTCTCCACCCTAGGCAGATGGGGGCTAAAAACAAGCCCTGTGTGCACTGTAGGTCAGTTAACACTCCGTGAACTCGTGGGGGTCTTGGGGTTAGTTTGACATGGATGATGACATCCGGAAGCCACCTTTGCTCCCCACTTTCCAAACAAGGAATTCAAATCAGTTTTTGCAAACAGGAACAGAGCCACTTATGCTTACAGTTGTAATGTCTGTGTCTGTGAACCTGTTTTTGTGTCGAGATGGGCAATAGTAGGTTCACAGACCTGCCCAAGCTAGGAAGCGAGCAACTAAAATTCACACTCAAGAATGCTCAGAAACAGAGGTCCAGATCAAGACACCAGGCCCAGCTTGGCACTGTGCCCCATGAAGTAAGGAAAGTTAAGTGTTTCTGTCGTGCCTGTTGTGTGAACCCAGAAAACCCACCAAGGAGCCGGCGCTGATGCAATCACACTAGGGTCTCTTTTACAAGCTGGTGCTTGGGCCACACCACTATCTCTGACACTGCAGAGCGGGAGGGGGTGGGGCGCAGGGAGGTAAAGCCTGAGCTCTCATCAGGACAAGGTTTTATAGGAAATGGTAAGCTAACGAGGGGGTTTCTAGCCTGGCACACATCTGAATGGGGACCCATTACAGAATTTTGTTGCCCTTTAAAATAATTGGCTGGTGCTTGAAGCCAAACCATAAACTTAATTTCTGCTTTCCTACTGATTGGTAGTTGTTAAGAAGTGGCACACCAGGGGCAGGCTTGTAACCTGGAGGCCCAGGTTGGTTGAGGAGTAACCTGGAAACTGGTGTTACACTCTGTTGGGGAATAACCTGGAAACTGGTACTAGGTGCTGGCTTGTTAGTTCACCCGAGTTCAACCTTAAGTCAGGCTCTCTAAGTTGAAGGCTGAAGCCAAGATATCTGGTCTCTCATTTCTACCATCTGTCTTGGAAAACTAGGTCTATGTCTTGGGCTCCTTGTGCTCCAGTCCTCCCAGCCTGTCACACACCACTCTTCTCACAGGAGCACAGGCCACGGTGCTCCACAGAAGATTGCCCAGTGATCACAGCTGTGTGAGGCCTGCTGACATCTGCCTCAGTGTCCCATGGGCTGCAGAGGCAAAAACAAAGAAACCAAACCAAACAAAAGCCCACCTCAAATAGGTGCTTTAAAATGACAGACAATTGTTCCTAACAGTTCAGGAGAGGGAAGCCTGAAGTCACGGAGTCAGCGAAGTCCCATGGCCTCTCCAAAGGCCCAGGAAATTCTTAGTTCTGACATTTTCCGGCTTTCATGGCTCAAATTCTTCTTACCTTGAAGCTTCAAGACTCCAGTTCCTGCCCATCTTCCCACCTGGATCCCTATGTCTCACTCTCCTCTGCCTTTTCTCTAGGAAGGACATTGGATGTAGAGACAGTTGGATGATTCAAGATGACCTCATTTTCAGAACTTTGATTGTTTCTACCAGGACTCTACTTTCAAATATGGAAGGTCACCTGTACAGGCTCCAGGGATCAAGACTGGGGCATATCTATTTTTTAGCAGGAGGAGGGTTGGAGGGGAACAGTTACACACATACACACACACACACACACACACACACACACACCACCTCTCTTGTCCTAGTCAGTTATGATTCCCATAGCATTTGGCACTTACTCTACTTGGCTTTGCATGAGGGTCTATTGTTATTTTATGTTCCATTAGAACATAAGCTTTGTTTTCCAGTTGGCCTTACACAAGAATCAGTTCACCTAGAACAATGGTAGGTGGGTAATGGATGTTCAGTACGTTCTTGCTGAGTGGATTAGTGCTCTATGTTACAGAGGTTCGAGGCCCCAAAAGGCTTCTGATAGAGGACAGAAGTCAAGAACATCTGGTGGATTACATGACATTACAGGTTTGTCATCACACCTTCGAGAGCTCCCCATTGGAGACATAGAGTCATTCCCTCCCAGATACCTCCTGGCTTTATTTTTCTTCCTTTCTCACCACCCCACCACCCCCCACCCCGACCACATCAGATTTCCAAATTCTGAACTGTCCACATTAGGAGCATCCTGATGGTTGATTTGGTGTCAAATAGCTCCTAAACTAGCAGAGGTAAAATTTCTTCCTCCAAATTAAAAAGCTTACTCTTGCAAAGAATTCACACTGGCCTCTTAATGGGGCCTAATTAATCATATCAATGAGGGTGTCTACACACTACCTCTAAAGAGCAGCTTGATGCTGACAGTTATCCAACAGAGAGCAGTGAGCCTCAGACACTGTAGGCGTAAGCAAAGATGGGAGCCCTGCCTGGCAGACAGATGTCAGCCCCTGTTGATGCCTACTATGGTGCTTTATACATTCTTTTGCAGCAAACACTTGGAGTACAGGGTTCCTCTCCTCCTCCCCCTCCCTCTCCCTCTCCCTTTTCCTCTCTCTCCTCTCTTCTCTTCTCCTCCCCTCCCTCTCTCTCTCTCCCTCCCACCTCCCTTCTCCTTCTCCCTCCCCCTCTCTCCTCTTAAAATGTGACCCTTCAGGATTGAATAAGTCCATGTAGGGTGGCTTAAACCTGTAATACCAGAATTTAGGAGGTGGAGGCAGGGAGAGAACACCATGAATTTAAGGATAGGTTGACTTACACACGTAAGCTCAATATAAAAATACAAATTAAAAACTAAGTAATTGGAGAAGATAAATTGAATAGTTCTAGTGGAATTCCAGGGCTCCCCAATGTGTCTTTGAGGGCTCTCCCTTGTTTGGTTTCACAGCTACAAAGTCAAAGTGAGACCCTGCCTACCAAATAAAAGTGAGACCCTGCCTACCCACCCCCTTCTCCAAATAAAAATCTGGAAAATTAGTGAAAGCATTATCTTTAAATTTTTATTATTGTTTCATGTTAACTAAAAGAGAATTTTCTGTAGGTATGGGATATACTGCCATGCCATAAGGACAGGTGGCGGAATAGTAAACATTCCAGTGTGCCTGTCTTTCTTCTCATACTTGACGTTTCTCTGTTAGAACATTAAATCTACTTTTGGGCATTTTGAAACATACAGTGAGATGTGGTTACTATTAAGGTGTGTTCTCTCTCAAAAGCTTACTCCTCTGTCTCACTCAGAAGGAACCATTTGGTCTCTCTTACTCATCATCCCCATCACCAGCTCTCATGACCCAGCAGCTGCCCTCTGCTGCTGGGAATTTGATTCTCTTAGATCCCACACATGAGTAGTTATCTTCTTGGGTCTGGTTGTTTTGCTGAGCACAACGCCCTCCGTGCTCATCTGTGTTCAAAGTCACTCTTTCTCCTGGATGACTGCCCAGTACTCGTTAGTATGGATCTATATCATAGTTTTTTTGCCATTTGCCTATTGATGTACACAGAGTAGACGGTTTCTACACCTTGGTTATTGTGAATTCTTTCACAATGGACACAGAATGCAGGTCCAGAATGTATCGTTAAATAGAGTATTGATTTCATCATCAGTGTCTCCCGTTGCACAGTAAGCCACACACACCTCACTCTTCTCTGAGTAATTTTGCTCATTTGTGTGACTTCTCTTGGATCCCAGGTCCTGTCCAGAGGAAGACATCCTCTCCATCTCATCAGTGGGTTTTGAACTGATAGCCAAGATGATACAGAGCCATTAGCGGGGGTAGAGGCTAGCCATTCTTAGTGTGTGAGGTGGTTCATTTTGAGAGCAATTCCGAGATGTAGAAGTACCAGCAGACATCAAATTCTTTTCCTATGTTGCCCCTGGGTTTTGGTGGATAGACAGGACTGGTGTTACCCAAATTATCAGGGATGTCACTATTCCACAGGTCCTAGCACTGACAGGCTCTTGTGTATGGACACGCTCCTAAGTTAAGAGGCACTGACTAAAGGCCTTTGTTTGTCTGACTCAGTGCTCCAAAGCCTGAACAGGTGAGTCTTCAGATGAGGGATCGGAGCCTCCAGATCTCAGTTACTCCAGGCTGGTGGCAGGATTCAATCCTAAGAAGTGTGAACCCCTTACCTTTGAATATGACTCAATCATATTCTGCCTCCACCTGCCCAAACCTTCAATGCCTCACTTCCAGAATGGACTGTGGTTCTTAAACACCTACCACACCCCAGGCTGTCTACTGAATGTTGGTTGCCTAGAAGACAAAGAACTTAAGGCTCCCAGAAAGATGGGAAAATAAGGGCTGGTCACGTGAACACATATGTGGCTAGCAGGCTGAGCCATGCTGAACAAGGAAGACCCACCCTCTCCTGACATGGTTCCAGAAGAAATCAGAGAAGGCTCAGAGGAGATGCTACTGAGCAGAATCTAATGGCCCTGGTTCACAGCCATGGGAATGTGGCCATGAATGGTAAGCAAGCTTCACACACAAATGCACGTGGCTTTGGACCATCCATAGAACCCTCCCAATTACAGCTCCTTTTACCCTTGGAACAATGGTTGGCTGGGCCTTCCAGAACTTCAGTCCATCTGTTTTATGGTTAAAGTGTCTCAGGGTATCTGGAATCGTATGTAAGCACACAGCACTGGGTTATAAGGGAAATCAGAGGCACCACTACTACCATCCCTTGGTGGTACCAAGTCTGTTCTGCTTCCCTGCAGGCCTGTTGGGACCTTCATCCTCTCCTCATTGTCATGCTCACACTTGGAATTTTTGCAAAAGAGCCACAAGTCATATTTGTATTCTCTTGGAAAACTTAAAGCTTGACACTGAAAAAGAAAGAAAGAAAGAAAGAAAGAGAGAGAGAGAGAGAGAGAGAGAGAGAGAGAGAGAGAGGAAGGGAGA
>JADRCD010218960.1:0-33846 GCA_019843815.1 Montemys delectorum
GTGTGTGTGTGTGTGTGTGTGTGTGTGTGTGTGTGTGTGTTTATAAGCCAAGCAAATGAAAAATGGAAGTATTCCATCAAATAAATGGTTGGTGTATCTGTAACTTATTTCTATCTGTTTAAATCAAATGTGAAAGAGCCTTTCTGCCTTAAAATATTGTTCCTGTTACCATCCACACTTTGTCTTAAGGATCCCCTTTCAGGAAGGCGACTCGTTAAGACATGCTGCCTGGAAATGTTTGCCCTTGAGTGTGTAGCTTTCTTGATGTCCTTCATGGAGGTATTTGTTCAGCTAGGAAGAGAACAAGGGAGATTCTCCATCAGTCAACTATGCTGTGAGCTAGGAAGTCCGAAAGCAACACAAGAGTTCATAACGCAAAAGAATGGCTCTAGTAAGATGTTCAGGATAGCCCTCAAAGTGCAAATCTGAAGACCTGAGTTCCAACCCTGGAACTCACGTAAAGATGCAAGGAGATAAGTGACTTCACTTATCCTCTGATCTATGTGCGTGCATGCATACACACATACACACATGTACGTATACACACACACACACACTCTCTCCCTCTCCCCTATAATAATGATAATTATTTTTAATTAAGAATACTAGGGGGCTGGTGAGATGGCTCAGCGGTTAAGAGCACCGACTGCTCTTCTGAAGATACTGAGTTCAAATCCCAGCAACCACATGGTGGCTCACAACCATCCGTAATGAGATCTGACGCCCTCTTCTGGAGTGTCTGAAGACAGCTATAGTGTACTTACATGTAATAAATAAATAAATCTAAAAAAAAAAAAAAAAAAAAGAGTACTAGGAATGAACTGGGGTAGAGCTCACTGGTAGAGTACTTCCCTGGCATGTCTGAAAAGTTTTTGGTTGAGTTCCAAGCACCACACCCTCAAAAAAAAAAAAAAGAGGCGAACTCATTTATGAGGGGAGAGGTTTTCTCAGCAAGGAAATGATACATTTGCTAACACACACAAGGGCCGATGAAGGATGAAGCAAAGATGATAAAAAACAGGACATGCCTTCACTGGAGGAACTAGTTTTCAGCTGGTGTCATCGCCTTGATTAACTCAGTTCATCAAACATTTAGTGGCCAATCTCTCTGTGCCAGGAATTCCAGTGGAGGCTGGCTGGCGCTCTTCTTTGCTTTGCTGAGGAGGGGGCCGGGGGGAGGCATGGAGAAAGGGGAGGGATGTACATTTCTCAAGACAAAACTTTGTAGGACACATGAGCACTTTATAAATAAAGGTATTACGGTCTGGGAAACTAAACCACTCTCCACTGTTAGTAGTTGTTAGGACTGAATCTAAAATGTCCCCCACTGTTTTCATGCTTTGAGCGCTTATTTCCTAGCCGATGAAGGAGCTATTGCAGGAGGATGTGTAACTGTTAGGAGAAGGGGCCTAGCAG
This sequence comes from Montemys delectorum, assembly GCA_019843815.1. Taxonomy (NCBI): domain Eukaryota; kingdom Metazoa; phylum Chordata; class Mammalia; order Rodentia; family Muridae; genus Montemys; species Montemys delectorum. Next base: position 1,417 of record JADRCD010218960.1, read on the forward strand.
TGGAAGTAGACCTCTAGAGGTGGGCCTTCAGAGGCCACAGCCAGCCTCTATTTCCTTGCTGCCTCCATGATGTGAGTAACCTCATCCACACACTCCCACTGCCCTGATAGGAACTAATCCACCATGCCTCCCTCTCCCAATCCCAATGGGCCAAAATGCTCTTAAAACATAAGCCATGGCTGGTGAGATGGCTCGGCAGGTAAGAGTACCGACTGCTCTTCCGAAGGTTGTGAGTTCAAATCCCAGCAATCACATGGTGGCTCACAACCATCCGTAATGAGATCTGATGCCCTCTTCTGGTGTGTCTGAAGAAAGCTACATATGTACTTACATATAACAATAAAACATAAGCCAACATAAGTGTTTCCTTCCTTCAGTTGTTTCTGTCTATGGCAACAGTAGAGTTAACACATAAGTTAAGTAAAGACAAAAGGCTAGGTCTTCATACCCTTGAATGATGGTCACCAGAACAAGACTAACACATTGCCCAGGGAAGAGTCCATCACCTACCAGGGCAGCTCCTCTATTGCAAAATGGATGTGTTTCCCTGTTGTTGCTATTGTTTTGCTTGATTTTTGAAACTGACTTAACGAAGGCAAAGTCAAGTCGTGCCAAAAAAAAAAAAAAAAAAATCATCTCTGACTCTCAGATGTGTGGTAACATTGTTTGTTGTCACCAAGCATATGCCAGCTGAATGGCTGAAAATTCCTCTCCACAATGTCTATGCTTCTGCCCAATACTGATCACCCTAGGCTGTTCACATGGATGTCTCCCCAAGGCTTCCCTCCATGCACACTCGCCAAGTTGATCTTTGCTTGATAACACATGGCATGGTTCTGGGAGGCCCTGCTGTGACATCAGATGTTATAGCTTACAAATATCTCTACGAGGTACAGAAAATAGATAAGTGATGTTCACGTCCTAACAGCTTGGAAGGAAAGGGTCTGGGCTGGCGTTTGCTCCTCTGTGGTTTTCTGTGTGGCCTCTGGAAAGTTACTTCACAAGCTTGGGCTTTAGGTTCACTGTGTGTGTGATAAGGATAGCTACCTATTGTATCAGTGTAATGTCAACTTTGTCACAAAGCACTGCGTGATAGAAAAGTCTACACAGGTATGCTCAGGTCTCAAGCTGTGCTATGGTTTTCTTTCTGCCAGAATCATCCAATGATCCACCCAAATAAGAAGAACAGAAGGGAAGAGGAGAGGAATCTGATACAAACGAAGTTGTTCCTTTGGCCACAAGAACGTGAACCCACAACAAGACTGATGTTATAAACATCAAGGGAATAGGTGCCATTCAAGCAGGAATGCCCCATAAGGATCACTATGGCAAAACTGGAAGAGTCTATACTGTAGAAACACAATATCTGCGGTTGTATTTGTTTTCATTCAAGTATTCATTTTGCCTGGAAAGATGGCTCAGCAGTTAAGAGCACTGGCTGCTCTTCCTGAGGACCTGGGTTCAATTCCCAGCAGCCACATGGCAGCTCCCAACCATCAGTAACTCCAGTTCCAGGAGATCTGACATCCTGGACATACAGACACACATGCCAGCCAAACACATCAACGCACATTAAAAGATAAATAGATCAGTTATTCATTTCTTTCTGTCTTGGCCTGTTTTTCATTCCAGAGTGAACTGTTCGTTTTCTGTGAGTTTGTAAGATTTCTGTTGTTGATATCCAGTTTTACTCTGTGGAGGTCAGACAGGATCTAGGATGTTTCAGTGTTCTTGTATCTGTTGATATTTGCATTGGTTTGTTTTGTTTTTCGAGACAGGGTTTCTCTTGGTAGCCCTGTCTGTCCTGGACCTCAATCTGTAAACCAGGCTGGCCTTGAACTCAGGCAGAGCTACCTGCCTCTGCCTTCTCAGTGCTGAGATTAAAGTCATGTACCACCAAAGCCCAGCTGAGACTTGCTTTATTTTCAAGTGTGTAGTCAATTTTGGAGAAAAATTCCATGAGGTACAGAGACGAAGGTATGTATTTTTGTGTTTGAGTGAAATATTCTGTAAATCTCTATTAGGCCCATTCTGGTTTTTTTTTGTTTGTTTGTTTGTTTGTTTTGTTTTGTTTTTGTTTTTTGTTTTTTTTTTGTTTTTTGGTGTTTCAAGACAGGGTTTCTCTGTGTAGCCCTGGCTGTCCTGAAACTCACTCTGTAGACCAGGCTGGCCTTGAACTCAGAGATCTGCCTGCCTCTGCCTCCCAAGTGCTGGGATTAAAGACGTGCGCCACCTCTGCCCGGCGCCCATTCTGTTTTTTAAAGTCCGTTAACTTCAACATTACTCTGTTCAGTTTTAGTTTGGATGACCTGTGTATTGATGAGGATAGAGGACTGAGGTCTTACACCATCATCGCTGTGTGACAGTCAATATGTGATTGACGCTGTAGGAGTGTTTCCTTTATGAACTTGAGTTCCCTTGGGTTTAGTGAATAGATATTATTGGAATGCTATCTTGGTTGATTTTCTTCCCCTGATGAATACATAGTGTCCCTCCCTATCTCTTCTTTTTTTTTAAGATTTATTTATTATTGTAAATGAGTACACAGAAGAGGGTATCAGATTTCATTATGGGTGGTTGTGAGCCACCATGTGGTTGCTGGGATTTAAACTCATAAGGACCTTCGGAAGAGCAGTCAGTGCTCTTACCCGCTGAGCCATCTCACCAGCCCCTCCCTATCTCTTCTGAGTAGCTTCTGGTTGAAGTCTTTTTTTGTCAGATATTAAAATGGCCACCCCAGCCGGGCAGTAGTGGCACACACCTTTAATCCCAGCACTTGGGAGGCAGAGGCAGGCAGATTTCTGAGTTTGAGGCCAGCCTGGTCTACAGAGTGAGTTCCAGGACAACCAGGGCTACACAGAGAAACTCTGTCTTGAAACACCAAAAATAAATAAATAAATAAATAAAATAAAATGGCCACCCCAGCTTGATTCTTAGGTCTGTTCACCTGGAATATCTTTCTCTATCCTTTTACCCTAAGGTGATGTTTATTCTTGATGTTAAGATGTGTTTCTTGGATGCAGCAGAAAGATGGATCCTGTATTCACATCCATTCTGTTAGTGTGTGTCTTTTTATTGGGGAATTGTTGTTAAGAGATATCAATGATCAGTGTTTGTTGATTCCTGTGATTTTGTTGTGGTTGTGTGTGTGTGTGTGTGTGTGTGTGTGTGTGTGAGACCTCTTTTGATTTGCTGGTCTGGGATTTTTTTTGTTTTGTGTTTTCATGGGTGTGAGTAACCTCTTTAGGTCGGACGGGGTTATTTGTTTTTGTTTTGTTTTGTTTCGTTTTGTTTTTCTATCATCTTCTGTAGAGCTGGGTTCATAGATAGATTTTGCTTAAATTTGGGTTTAGCATGAATATCTTATTTTCTCCATCTATTGTGATAGAAAGTTTTGTTGGGTATAGTATCCTGGCTGGCATGTGAGGTCTCTTACAGTCTGTAGAACGCCTATCTCCCCAGACCCCTCTGGCTTTTAGAGTCTCCTCCACTAAGAAGATAGGAGTGGGCTGGAGAGATGGCTCATTGGTTAAGAGCACTGACTGCTCTTCTTAAGGTCCTGAGTTCAAATCCCAGCAACCACATGGTGGCTCACAACCATCCATAATAAGATCTGACGCCCTCTTCTGGTGTGTCTGAAGATAGCTACAATGTACTTACGTATAATAATAAATAAATTAAAAAAAAAAAAGATAGGAGTGATTCCAATAAGTTGGCCTTTAGGTTGCTTGCTCTTTTTTCTCTTGCATTTTATTGCAATATTTTAATATTGTCTTCATTCTGTGTATTCAGTGTGTTGATTATTATGAGCTGAGGGGAATTCTTTTTCTGGTCCAGACTATTTGGTGTTCGGTATACTTCTTGTATTTTGATAAGTATCTCCTTCTTTAGGTTAGGGAAATTTTCTTGTGATTCTGTTGAAAATATTTTCTTTGCCTTTGATCTGGATTTCTTCTCCTTCCTGTGTTCCTATTATTCTTAGTTTTGGTCTTTTCATAATTACTCAGATTTCCTGGATGGTTTTTGTAGGATTTTTTTTTTCAGATTCAACATTCTCTTTGATGGAGGTATTTGTTTCTTCTATCCTATCTTTAATGCCTAGGAATCTCTCTTCCATCGGTAGGACCCTGTTGGTAAGGCTTGCCTCTGAGGGTCCTGTTCAAGTTCCGACACTTTTCATTTCCAGATTTTACTCAGTTTGGGTTTTCTTTATTGACTTTATTTTCACTTTCAGATCTTAAACTTTTTTATTCACTTCCTGTTCTTGTGTGTGTGTGTGTGTGTGTGTGTGTGTGTGTGTATTTATTCACAGATTTCTTTAAGGAATTTATTAATTTCCTCTTTAAGGACATCTATCATATTCATAAATACTATTTTAAGGCCTTTGTCTTTTGTTTCATCTATGTGGCAATACTCAGAGCCTATTGTGGTAGGGTTGCTGGGTTCTGGTGAGACATATTATCCTGGTTGTTATTTTTAAAAAAAGATTTAATTATTATGTATTTATTATAAGTACACTGTAGCTGCCTTCAGACACACCACAGGAGGGTATCAGATCTCATTACAAGTGGTTGTGAGCCACCACGTGGTTGCTGGGATTTGAACTCATGACCTTCGGAAGAGCAATCGGTGCTCTTCTTGCTGAGCCATCTCACCAGCCCCATCCTGGTTGTTATTGATTGTGTTTTTACATTGGTGTCTAGGCAGCTAGGTTTGGGAAGACTATAATTCTAGGTACTGATCTCCTGTCTTATCTTTGTTGGGTAGGTGTTTTGTTTCCTGGTTTCTGTTGCCCTCTCTGGTTCTTAGGAGGGTGTGGACGCTGTGTTTTGCCTGGTAAGACATTCTTCTTTGATCCTGATAGGTGTAGCCACTGGGAATTCTGGGCAAAATGTGTTTCTAGGTATTGGGATCTGATACTTCTTTTTTTTTTAATATTTATTTATTTTATATGTATGAGTACACTGTAGCTGTACAGATGGCCGTGAGCCATCATATGTGTGGCTGCTGGGATTTGGAATCAGGACCTCTGCTGGCCCCCCTCAATCTGGCGTAATTCACTGTAGCTGTCTTCAGACACACCAGAAGAGGGCGGCAGATCTCATTATGGGTGGTTGTGAGCCACCATGTGGTTGCTGGGATCTGAACTCAGGACCTTTGAAAGAGCAGTCAGTGCTCTTACCCACTGAGCCATCAGCCCCAGGATCTGACACTTCTGAATGGGGATGGGCTGGGGGAAGCTGGAGAGGTCCCCAGGAGGGAAGAAAGCAGGGTGGTCCACCAGGATCTTCTAAGTTCCCTGGGAATAGAGACAGAATAAGGAGAGACCACAACATGTAGTCTGCTACAGCACTGGGGGATGAAACTGGAGACTGGATGTGGAGTAACAATCGGAAGCTTGCTCACCCACTTCACTGGCCTGCTTGCTTCTCTGGCCGCTTGGCTGGTGGGTTTCCAGAGAAAGCCTGCTGGAGTTGGGGGCTGGGATAACAGGATGAGTGGAAGGAAGACTGGAAGAGAAGATCTGTGTGATCAGCTGGAGATGGGGGCAAAGCGGAGGGGAGCTCACGGCAGGTGGTCCGCTACAGAGATGGGGGTGAGACTGTGGAACTGGATTTGGATGAGCAGAGGGAGAGGTGAAGGTCTGCAGTGAGCATACCTGCTTCCTTCTTGCTTCCTTTCTTTAAGGTACACAGAGTGACGTCTTGACCTATGTCTCTTCTACATAATGGAATGATGACTAGAGTCAAACAAATTGATGTATCTATTGTTTCACAGTTGTGTGTACCTGTGTGTATGGGTATGTGTGTGTGTGTGTGTGTGTGTGTGTGTATGTGTATGTGTGCATGTGTTAAAAAAAAATTCTAACCCCCAAAAAAAAAAGAAAAGAAAAGAAAAAGAAACAAAAGCCGGGCAGTGGTGGTGCACGCCTTTGATCCCAGCACTTGGGAGGCAGAGGCAGGCAGATTTCTGAGTTCGAGGCCAGCCTGGTCTACAGAGTGAGTTCCAGGACTGCCAGGACTATACAGAGAAACCCCGTCTCTAAAAAACAAAATAAACAAACAAACAAAAACTAAAACCTTCTCTTCAGAAAATGCCAGCATGCACGAAGGCGCTGCTACCTCTAGCTCTCTAGACTGTAACTGTAACTCTGTACCCTTTGCAAGCCTCTGATTTGTTACCTGTAAAAAGCCAGTAATGACAGGGCCTCCCTCATGGGCTGATTGTGAAATTAAAGGAAAGAACATCTATAAAGTGCTTAAAATAGTAAATGGTAAGGTCCAAAACAAATATGAGTTTTATTGCAGTGAGCTCAGTGACTTTGTCTTATAAAAAAAAAAAACCAATCTAGGGGTACATATAGGCTCCTCCTATTAAATGGTGAAATAAAATCCAATACTAGCTAAGAGTTACAAACCCATTTTTTTAAAAAAAAAAAATGCTTTTTTTCCCCTTTTTTCTCTTCTTTCTTTCCTTCTTTCTTCTTTTTATAAAACAATTACTTTACTTGAATGTAGGTTGAAAAATAAGTCCTGGTAATACTTGCGATCTTTGGACTGTGGCCATCACCTGTTGGAGTGTGCTTTGTTGGTTTTCTGTCACTATAACAAGATACCAGAAGTAAAGAAATTACAAGGAGGAGGAGAAGGTTATTTTGAGACCAGTTTCAGAGCTCTCAGTGTTACACTGAGGGGGCGAGAAGCATATGGCGGGGGAATTTTGTTCATTTCATGATGTCCAGAAAAGAGTAAAATGGAGGAGTTGGGGTTCCAGCGGCTCCTCCAAGGGGCACACCCCTAATGGCCTAACGTCCTACAGTGAGGCCCCACCTCCTGAAGGTCTCACCACTTCCCAGTGGTACCACAAGCCGTCAGTCAAGTCATTAGTGTGTGGGACTTTGGGGAACATATAGGATCCAAGCCATAAGCCAGAGCCACCGCCTCCTGCCTTGGCTTTCTACAGAAGGCTACTCTCCACCTCCTTAAAGTGAGGATCTTTGAGTCTCCCAAATCCCACGATGCCCCACCTCCTTATTCCTGATTACTGTCCTTTCTCAGGGCCAGCTGTGAGGGGAGGAGTGCGAATCATAAGTTACTGAGCAAGGAAAAAAGGAAGATCCCTGATAGCCAATCACACATAATAAGAGTCGTTGACATTGAAGAGAAGAAAACTGAGGACAATTCCAACTTAGAGGAGACTGAAAAGGGTTGTTCTCAGTACTAGGGTCAAACTCAGAAGCTAGTCCAAGCTAGACAAACTCTCTACCAAGGAATTACATCCCCAGCCCCAGCCCCACCTCCATTCCTTTATTTCTTTTGAGACAGGGTCTCACTATCTGGCACAGATTGACCTTGAATGCAAACTTAGGAGCCTCTTGACCCTACTTCTAGGGTTGAGACTGCAAATATCATCTACCACACCGTGCTTGGTAATATTTAACAATAGTATAGCCTGACACTTAGGCTGTGGGTTAGGAGACATACCTGGCTGAACACATCTTTCCATCCAAAACAGACATGCATAAGATGGTGGATATATGAATGGGCAAGTGCTCAAGGCCCACTTTTGCGACTTGTTAGATGACCTTGGGTAACCCAACTGCCAGTGTCCCTCTGCATAAAAGTGAGATAAATAAAATGCCTACTTTATAGGGCCATGAAGAGAACAGAGCAAAGCAGTGTGTGCAAAGGCGCAGGACAACGCCTGCACATATGTGTGCTCGCCAAGGGGAAGCTATTAATACCCCGTATGCAAAACTGAAACAGTGAATGTGTTTTGTACAGAAGCCTTCTGGGTTTATTCTTTGAGGGCTACACAGGTGGTACTGTTTTTTTTTTTTTTTCATCCTCGTAAGTTGAGTAAATGTAACTCTAGAAATGAAATCTAAGAAATAAGCCAGCTGGAAACTGTCCCATTCCCGTCCCCAACCAGACAGCAAGAAGTCTCCCGTGCACTGTTGTAAAGCTTATGTCTTAAACCATCAGGCATGTTTCCTATGCTGTGCCGGGTCTTTCCATTCTCAGTATCAGCAAAACCTTGAGACGCCAGGAGCTCCGCTTTATATACCAGATACCCACCTGAGCTAGGGACATAGAATAAACTGACTTAAGGTATGTTGGGTTTTTGTCACTAATATAGGGCTAAGAAGTCACCTGGCAGAATTATTGAGAAAATAAGATGACAATATATGGACAGAGTATTTAGCACAATGTCCAGCACATAGGAAACACTCAATAAATGGTAACTAATGTTTCTGTGCTTTCAGAAGGCTAGGAAAGTGTTTCATGAACGAAAGAAAGATCATGAAAATGTGGTAACGCTGTGACAGCTCCTGATTCCAGGTGACATACGTAGAGAAGTTCATTGTGGTGTTCTTTCAACTTTTGTGCATGTCTAAAACTTTTGTAAACTTTTCAAATTAAAAAGGAAGAGCTCTGCTGGGCGGTGGTGGTGCACGCCTTTAATCCCAGCACTTGGGAGGCAGAGGCAGGCGGATTTCTGAGTTCGAGGCCAGCCTGGTCTACAGAGTGAGTTCCAGGACAGCCAAGGCTATACAGAGAAACTCTATCTTGGAAAAAAAAGAAGAGCTCCACAATTCTTTTCAACCCAACCAGTCAAGTCTTGATCTGTTCCCTCAAGAAATACTTATCTAGGCTGTTGAGAAGCTCAGCGGGTTAAGGGGCTTGCCACCAAGCCTGATATTCTGCGTTTAATTCCACACAGTGGAAAAAAAGAATTGACTCCAAAACTTGACCTCTGACCTTTACTTGTGCACTATAGTGTGCACATTCCCCCTATTCTATACACAAAATAAGTAACAATATTTTTTTAAAGAAAATAATATGGAAAAAGACATATTTCTCAAATCCTATAGCCCAGGACTTTAAGTGTTACTAGTGCATGGGAGGCTGGAATCCCTACCCTCCCGAGCTTCTAGTCCAGCTAGATTAAATAATCATACAAATGCATATGCAATTATATGCCAACACAAGAATTTGCATAGAATGCTCCAAAGGAAGGCTTTGATGGTGTTAAAGACATTTAGAGACAGCTCCTTTGAGAAACTGACCTAAAATCAGAGGCCTAAAAAGAGATAAATTACAGAAAGGAAGGACACAGAGTGCCTTGGTTGGTGACTAAAGAGACAGAGAGATGCCTTAGAGGGGCTGGGGAATGTAGCTTAGTTGTCAGTGCCCACCTAGCATACAAAAAGCCCTGAGTTCAGTCCTCAGCACTTCAGGCCCTTGTCTATAATCCCAACATTTGGGAAAGTGCAGACAAGAAGATCAGAAGTTCATGGTTATCCTGGGTGAGTTTGAGGCCTCTATGAGACCCAGTGCCCTCTATGTGCACACACACACACACACACACACACACACACACACACACACACACAGGAGTGGGGGCTGTTGGGGGAGAGGAAGCACCTTGGGGATCCTGTTTGTTCTCAAAGGGGAATGGCAGGCCCGGGTGCCCATTAGCGAGCTCTTTGATCACAGGGAGCAGACAGAAGGGGCATGTTTGTATATGAATGAATTTCTTTACAAGGATACCCACGAAATCAATATAGTAGTGGCCTCTGGGTGTGGGAACTGGAAAACTAGATAAGGTTAGAGAGAGGCTTAATTTTCATGCTGTGTGCTTGGTCATAAAGGGTAATTTTGATTATTTTTGCGCACAGATAATACAACCACATACATTTAACCCAATGTCTCCCAGGCTCTTTACCCTGACTCCTTTCCCACCAGGCAGTGCAAGGCATAGATCTTAGACACACTCACCCTTTTTAGGGGCAGCAGATTTTATTGTATCTGTTATTATATTTACTCTTCAGAGTGCCTTGGTTTCTCTCATGGGGGTCTCACTCTATCGCTGAAACTGCCCTTGTCATGACTATTATTCTCTTGTCTCAACTTCTCAAATGCTGGGTTGACGGGCATGTAACCCCACACCTAGTGTATTAGTTCAAAAAGCTTCAACCAGCTTAGCCAGAGTGCCTTCAACCTCCAAGTTAACCAGCAGTGACACTTGGCTCCCCCAGGTACTTACCTTTGACCCTCCCTTAAGGATGCTGCAGGGAGTCTAGCTTCAGACCCAGCAGGCAGAGGAGCACTGCCAGACAGACAGAATGCACACCTCGTGCAGGTGCCAGCCTGTGGTTCTCCAAGGTGAAGACAGTGCCATACCCTGCTGGTGGCAAGGGTCACTTCTTACTGGAGTCTCTTCTCTTCTGGTCTGAGTTTCCTGGCCAGCATGCGTGGCTGAACAGTTGCCTGGTGGCCCCAAGCCAGGGATAACTGCTGGATCTCAAGGAGGCTCTTACAGCCAGGTAGGAGACCCAGATGTAGGGAGCCATTGGATACGGCAGGTAAGGTCCTTTGGGGACGGATGCCTTGTTGGATGCCAAACTCTTGGGCTTTTTCTCAAAAAAGGGAATCTGCCTCCCACAGGAGCCAGGGGAACCTTCTCCCTGTTCCTTTTCTTAGGCATTTGGATGCTCTGTTGATGGATTTTTCTATTGAAATTAAAAAAAAAAAAATTAACTCATTTTAAGAAAACAACTCCTGCCCGGCAGTGGTGGCGCACACCTTTAATCCCAGCACTTGGGAGGCAGAGACAGGCGGATTTCTGAGTTCAAGGCCAGCCTGGTCTACAGAGTGAGTTCCAGGATAGCCAAGGCTACACAGAGAAACCCTGTCTCGAAAAACAGTGTAGAAAGGCGGAAAAAAATTCCTTCTCTCAAAGCCAAAAAAATATTTAAGCCACATGTCACAAGTATATATTCATGTGTATGCACACACACATACATACACACACACACACACACACACAAACACACTCAGTCACCATTGAGTTATATAGCAATCAAACGGAAGGTAGACACGTGACATATTTCAGCCTAAACCAATGTTCCCTAGTGGCCACTGGACTTCATCCCCCTTCTGCCTTTAGAAACACGGCCTTCAAGACGGTTCAGGAAGAATGGATTCCAGAGAATGATGGAGCTTTGAAAGTCTGTTAACACCATGGCTCTCGAGGCACCGCCCATAACCAAATGTTCTGAAGTGTGTCCCGGCCTGCACTGATGACCGCTTCTAAGGCGGGGTCTAAGGGAACTCTAAGGTGGATGCAGGGCTTTCCGAGAATGTATGGGGGCATCGCTCCAGACTTAGGGTGGGTACAGCCTCTGAAGAAGGGACCCTGTGGGACCTCCATCTTTAGGAAGTAGCGTTCTGCTTCATGGACCTTGAGACAGCAGCTGGCACCAAGGTTAACCTGTTCTTGGTGACCTGCTCAATGGCTTTCCCCCTTCCTCTTTCTCATCTTATTCAACACAGTTATTGGATGGCCATGTATGTGAAGATTGTCTCTGTGGCCTGCAAGAATAAGGCTCATAAGAACTCGACAAGTCGCTGGTGGTGGGGCTGTGGATTATATTTTGGTTCTTCCCCATTTCTCTCTATTTCTGACACACGCTTGCTTTTGCAGTGGTGAAGTATGCTGTGGTTCTTTTCAAGTTTGTGTGGGTCTTTTGTCTTGTTTTGTTTTGCTTTGTGGCATGTGTGTGTGTGTGTGTGTGTGTGTGTCCAAAAAAACTAGAAACTATGGTTTTCTGGTTTTCTATTGAAAATACAAAATGAGCCTCAAACAGAATTTAGAAAAGCTAAGGCGTAGGTGCTACAAAAGTTTTGGATTCTCCCCCTCCTCCGCCCTTCCCCCCCTTCCCCCTTGTTCCTAAATGATTCAAAAGTTTAACTTTCTCTCAATTCTCCACCCCCCACCTTCTGCCCCCAACACCTGCTAGCTGGGTCACCCTCTTGCACCATATTCTTCACTTTAGCTGCCCTCAGTAGATTAACTTTCTAAACTGGGAAAGCAATACTCCACCCCGCTAAGCAGAGGCAGTTTCGCTAAGACAGATGGAAACAGAAAAGGGACCACATTCACTTGGTGATTTGCATAGGGCCAGACACGGCAAGCTGGAGCCTCAGAACTCAGCCAATGCCTTCTTACAACTCCTGAAAAGCCACCCCTCCTCTTATGCCCAGGTCTCATCTGGTGACCCTTCATCCCTTAAGGACTACAACAGCTAAATGATCAAGGGGTGGGGGGCAGGAGGGCGGAATCGAAGTGTACTCGAGAGTCATGCTGCCTTGGTTCAACTCTTCATGTTGCCTCTTCAGCTCTGGAGACTTGAATAAATCACTTCATTAAACTTCTGTGCCCTCAACTACAAAGTAGTGACAGAGTGAACTGAATGGAATCGTGCCCATGGCACCGAGGGAGAGTATACCACTCACCCGAGCTGTTGTTAACATTAGTGACTCTGCCATTCCTTCCTCGGGGCTCTCAGCACTCATAAGTTTCTTAAACCTAGATTTCTGTTTAACTGAAAAAAATACTTAATCTGTGGGTGTAAGGGTTTCTAGTCTCAATACTCAGCAGTTTGAGTCATGAGGATGACTTGAGCCTGGGAGTTCAAGGCTATCCTAGGCAGTACTAAGATCCAGAGAAGAAACAAAGCATTCATTTTCTGTTGGGATAATTAGGAAAATTTTGTCTGGATTTCATCCAAGGTGTCACAGATGACATGGGGGGGGGGGGGGGAATTTTCTCGTTGATTGTTAAGCTATCCTTGAATGGTTGCTCAGAATAGTGTTCTGTGCATAGAATAAGAAAGAGGAGAAGGAAGAGAAAAGAGAAGCTAAGGATGGGACTGTGCAAACCAAAGATCTTCCTGCAGAGGGTCAGATGGCAGAGCCACCTGTGAGGAAGAGCCCCTGAAGGAGGTCAGAGTTCGGTCATCTTAAATGACATCATGGACAAAGCTGGGGAGAAAGCCGTGGTTGGTTATTTGAGATTCATAATTCTACATCTAGAATATGGTCCTCAACTAGAGGCTTTGTTCCCAGGAAACATGTTACAACATGTAAAGATCTCCGTCATGCTTGGAGATGTGGAAAAGGAGTTTCTGGTATCACTAGGCAGAGACTCAACACCTTATCTGCACAGGACGGTCCCTACAACAGAGCTGTCCAGTCCCAAATGCCACTGGGGTGGGACATCCCAAAATGGCGACTGTCCACTGAAGGACTTTCCGTGTTTTTAGATACTTTTATCCCTTACAATAAGCATTCTCAGACTCAATTCACCACGGCATCTCCTCTTCCTGCCGTTGCCTTCAGGGTTCCTGCACACTTGCCTAATGTCCTCATGCCTTTCCAAGGGGAAAGGAAGCAAAGCGAAGGACAGCAGCAGCTAGGTAAACTGGCGGCTGTGTGACGTCACAATAAAATCCCAGGCGCAGAAGCCTCCCCACCAATGCCCCTTTAGATAAGTGAACACTTTCCACTCAAATGGGCAGCTGTCCAGGATGATTCAATGAAAAGAGCTTTAACAGCACCCCTAAGTACACACACACACACACACACACACACACACACACACACACAGAGCAACACTAAAACAACAACAAAAAGTTTATCAAGCTATTAATCAGATATCTAGGTTTTCTTAGCTCTTAGTGAATGTATCTCAGCTATCAAACCACAGAGGACTATGACTGCTGCCTGTTGACCCTGCAAGCTCAATATTACTACGCTGTGGTAAACTGATAGGTTTGTTCTAAAAGAGTGTTTGCCTCCCTTTACTATATGACTCTCTTGGATGTCATTTTCTAAAAGGAGGAAACTAGCTTCCAAGAATCTCAGAGTTCAAGCAAGGGAGACTGCTCGGAGGAACTGAATCTTCCATGTGAGTGTACAGCCCCGGACTCAGGCCCCTTGAGGACGTAAAGCATATCCCTTCTTAGAAGCTGCCTCTCTGCTCACGTCAGAGGAGAGGAAATAGAAAGGTCTTTCCGTGAAACCAAGAGCACAAGTGCAGGGTTGGGGAGGGGGGCAAATAGGAGTACTAGGATGTTTCTCCAAATACAGTCCCTCTCAAAACTAATTGACTTTGGTGGCTAATGCAGGGCTGAGATGACTCAAGCAAGCACAAATGGCATTCCAGAAAATCAACTACCACAAATCAGGAGATTCAGAAAAAGCAATAGCTTGGCAGCATCTTTAAGAGCCATTGATGTGTAGCAAGGCTGAAAGGGGTGGCTTTAAAAACAGAACACATGCTGGGCATAGTAGTGCAGGCCTTTAATCCCTGTAAGCAGACCTTTGTGTGTTTCAAGGCAGTCTGGTCCACATAGTGAGTTCCAGGCCAGCCAGAGCCACATAGTTAGAGCATTTCTCAAGAATTCTAGGACCAGTGAGATGGTTCAGCTGGGCAAAAGCAATCAACACCAAGCCTGACCACTGAGTTCAATCCTGGGAATCCACATGATGATGGAAGGGGAAAGTCCACTCCCAAAGGTTATCCTCTGACTTCCCCACTGTACTGTGGCATGCACACACTCACCCATAATCTCACACATAATTAATATCATAAAAACATTTTAACCGGGTGGTGGTGGCACACACCTTTAATCCCAGCACTTGGGAGGCAGAGGCAGGTGGATTTCTGAGTTCGAGGCCAGCCTGGTCTACAGAATGAGTTCCAGGACAGCCAAGGCTACACAGAGGAACCCTGTAAACCCTGTTTCAAAAAAAAAAAAAAAAAAGGAAAAAACCAAAAAAAAAAACCAAAAAACTAGGGGCTGGAGAGATGGCTCAGCGGGTAAAAGCACAGACTGTTCTTCTAAAGGTCCTGAGTTCAAATCCCAGCAACCACATGGTGGCTCACAACCATCCATAATGAGATCTGACCCCCTCTTCTGGTGTGTCTGAGGACAGCTACAGTGTACTTACATATAATAATAAATAAATCTAAAAAAAAAAAAACAAAACAAAACAAAAAGAAAAAGAAAAAAATTTTTTTTAAAAAACCTGAACATTTGAAGAGTTGGCACTGGGGTCAGATTTAATATCTCAGTGGTTTTTAAGAGCTATTACTCTTTACTGAGTACTTTTGACCATTGTGCAAGGCACTATTTCTCTTTGGTTCATTTAATCCTTGCAACAGCCTGTGAGACCAGTTTGTTTATCCATCTCTGAACTGGATAGGAGGGAAGTCTGTGGAGACAGGTTAGGAGGAGTGCTATCCAAGTCTACCTGTATGCAGGCCTGAATGCTTGTCAGTTAAGGTGGTTTACTAAGGCCCCAAGACTTGTATAAAAGCACCAGGAGAGCTCCCAGGGACTAACCAAAGAGTATACATGGGAGGACTCACGGCTCCAGCAGCATGCGTATAGCAGAGGATGGCCAAGACGGTCATCAGTGGGAGGAGAGGACCTTGGCCCTGTGAAGGTTCTATGCCCCAGTGTAGGGGAATACCAGGGCCAGTAAGCAGGAGAGGGTGAAATGGTGAACAGGGGAAGGGGGGAGGGAACAGGGATTGTTTTAGTTTTTGGGTTTTTTATTTTATTTTATTTTTTATTTTTGGAGGGGAACCTGGGAAAGGAGATATTGTAAATAAGAAAACACCTAATAAAAAAATAATATAAAATAAAATAAAAAAGCACCAGGAGAGAAAGAAGCCAAACCCAGTGAGGGAGGGAGAAGCTTGGCCAGTGGGCCAGACAGCAGAGCTTTGAACAGTCTGACTGCAGGACCAACCTCAGGGGTCTAGAGTTTGGATGTTTGGAATCCAGGTACTTGTGCAGGAATGGATCAATGTGGGCACTCATGTGTTAACAGAAAATCGTGGGATCACCACTTCTTAGGCTCTGGTCCCTTTGCACTAAGTCAGTGGAAAAATATCTGCGATTGGTGGGCATAAATTTTTAGGTCAACTTTGAAATGTTGATATTAGCCAGGCAAGGTAGTAGTACACACCTTCCACATTCAGAGGCAGAGGAAGCCAGATCTCTGAGTTTGAGGCCAGCCTGGTCTGTACAGAGCAAGTTCCAGGACAGCCATAACTACACTTGTCTTAAAAAAAAAAAAAAAAAAAAAAAAAAAAAGGTTTATTTTACATAGAGAAACCCTGTCTCAGAAAAAAATAAAATAAAATGTTGATATTGTGGTGGCTCACACCTGTAATCCCAGATTAAAAGCAGGAAAACCAGGAATTCAAGGTCCTTTCTAGCTACATACGGAGTTCAAGATCTATCAAAATTACAGTAAGAGGACATGAATTCACATACCCACCTTGCACAGAGGCCTTGCTCATCCTCTTTGTTACTGAATTTTTTTTTTTTTTGGCAGGATCTGAATATATTTCTCAAAAATGGCATCAGACTTTTACAGTCATTGCAAAAGAGGGATGAAAAATCTGGCAGCTCAGTAGTAGTCGAGGTACATCTGAGGTCACCTGAAACACAATAGGTCTAAAGCAGCAGCCACCTCCTCTGGACTGGTGCACGCTCGGGCCACATGGGCCGGGGCTGGAGTCAGAGCCTTGGGGGACTGCGGGTGTGCGAGCCAGGAGGGTAGAGACTGGAATCTAGAATCTCCAAGTCTTCTGTTACTGAATTTTTTGCATATGCCCTGCTGAATCCAGCACCCTGTTACTTTATAACAAAGAGCAAACATTTTTCTCTCCCAGGGTTCTCCCATGAGACCCACCCAGACTGATCTCAGACTCCTAGAAACATAATAAGTGATTCTCCCACCTCTGCCTCCCTAGCAGGACCCAGGCACATGCTATGGCTCCCAGAGGACATAGACTTCCCCAGGGAATCCAGCTAGAGTGTAGGAATGCTGTTTCATTTGCATTGTGTTTCTTTGTATGATTGCTTTCTGTTTATGATGAGTCATGCTAGTGTCTCACTTGGGTAAAGTTCTCTTTAAAGATGAACTTATTTTGAAAGTTATTTGATGTAAAGAAAACCGGTTAAATGGGAGTCGGTGAGATAAAAAGCAACCTACAGGGAAAAGGAGGTTTATTTCATCTCACACTTCCAGGTAACAGTCTATCACTGTGGGAAAGTTAAGGCAGAAACTTAAACAGCTAGTCACATCACATTCACAGTCATGCACACAGGCCAACATAAAGTGGACAATCCCCACTGAGACCCCTTTCCAGGTAATTATAGGTTCTGGCAAGTTGACAATTAAAGCTGACCATTGCATGTGTAGTTTGGAAGATAATACATAACCTTTGTCTTCCAACTTCCCAACCCCCGACAGTCATGGATCTGAGATGTATGCCATTGATTTTGTGCTTAGAACTAAGAATTCAGATAAGCTACCATGAGCTGTTAATATCACAGATCAACCTGGCTATGTAAGAATTTTTGGGAGCCATAGAAAATTGGGCCCTTGAGGAAGGGAGATCCTAGAGGGCAGAGTAAGCTGGAATAGCTGGAATGGCTGGAATGTCGTGTGTATATCTCAAAGGGATAAGAGGAGGACCCTGAAGGGCACCGTGTCACTTTCCTGTTTTGATCCAAATCATGCCTGCTAGGATTAACATGAACTAATCAACTGGCATTTGTGAATAACAACATTGAGCTTGTTGTTAAGTTGGTTTGACGAATACTGGGCATCAAAAGACTTTTCTAACTGCTTGTTATGTATTAATTACCCAAACTGACTTTTTGTTTGTTTGTTTTTGTTTTTGAGACAATATTTCCCATGTAACAGCCTCCAACTCACAGAGATCTG
This sequence comes from Montemys delectorum, assembly GCA_019843815.1. Taxonomy (NCBI): domain Eukaryota; kingdom Metazoa; phylum Chordata; class Mammalia; order Rodentia; family Muridae; genus Montemys; species Montemys delectorum. The sequence continues at coordinate 19,017 of JADRCD010218960.1, forward strand.
CCTGCCTCTGCTTCTCCAGTGCTAGGACTAAGGTGGTGTGCCACCACACCCAGCTTCCAGACTTTTTTAAAAATATATGTCATGTTCATTTGTATGCAAGTTCATGTATGTGCACATTCATGAAGGCCAAAGGACAGATTTGGGTATCGTCTTCAGGAAACACCACCATTCACCTCCTTAGACACAAAGTCTCTCAGTATCCTGAGGCTCACCAGTTAAGCTGGCCTGCTGCCAAGAACCCCAGACAGCTGCTGTCTCTAAAACTCAACAATGGGATTAGAAGTGGGAGTCTCCACACTCAGTCATTTTTGTGGGTGTTGGAAATCAAATTCAAGAACCGAAACTGTTTTTTTTTTGTTTGTTTTTTTGGGTTTTTTTTTTATTTGTTTGTTTTGTGTTTCAAGGCAGAGTTTCTCTGTGTAGCCCTAGCTGTCCTGGAACTCACTCTGTAGGCTGACCTCGAACTTAGAAATCTGCCTACCTCTGCCTCCCAAGTGCTGGGATTAAAGGTGTGCACCACCATTGCCGGGCCAAGGACCTGAATTGTAAAGTGAGCTCTTCTTTAGCTAAGCCATCTCTTCAGTCCAGACTGGCTACTATTAACATTTTTGAACCTAATTTCATGATCCAACTCTGTTTTGAGGGGATGGTGGGAACTGAGATTTTGTTTTGTTTCTGGATGAGTGTACACGTGACATTAGCCTGTGTATGTGCAGGTGTGCCCATCTCTGAAACCCAGCGGTGTGACCCTCTGACATCTCTAAAGACAGTGTCTGTCTTAGTTAGGGTTTCTATTCCTGTGACAAAATATTATGACCAAAGAAGCAAATTGAGAGGAAAGGGTTTGTACAGCTTACACTTTCCACATTGCTGTTCATCACCAAAGCAAGTCAGTTCAGGAACTCAAGCAGAGCAGGGATCTGGAGGCAGGAGCCGATACAGAGACGTGGAGGCGTGCTGCTCGCTGGCTTGCTCCCTATGGCTTCTCAGCCTGCTGTCTTATAGAGCCCAGACCACTCCCAGTAACGTACTTTTTTCCATCAACGCCACACCTCCTGATCTTCCAAACAGCACCACCAACCGGAGACCAAGTATTCAAATACCCAATCCTGTGGGGCTATCGTCACTCAAGCCACCAGACATAGAGCTGATGACTGCACCGAGATGTGTACTATATGCACTGGGTCTTCTCCCCTTTGTAAACAGTGTTAGCAGTGTTAGCCCTTCGTGAGTTACAGGGCTTCTAGGGAACAAGATCTTGGATTTTCCTCGGGTCTGTCCCACTGAAGGCTATTCACAGGCTGAGATCCTGACTTGAATGTGCTGTTGCAAAGTGTTGGAAGGTGGTTAGGTCTTGAAAGTGGAGTTCCAGAGGTAGAAGTAACATGTCTATGCCCTCATGGGACCTTTCTTCCTGTCTCTCTCTATTCTCCATACTTGAGGGCACAGGATGAAAATAGTCACGTACATATCAGAAAGCGGCCTCACTCAGTGCCGGCTGCCTCAGCTCCTTGATCTTAGGCTCGTACTCTCCAGAGCGGTGAGGAATGTACTCAGTCTATTCTAAGTAGTGTTAGGACAGACCAAGCAAGCCAACCGAAGCAAACCGAAAATGTGCTGTGCACACAGAGACACGCCGGCACCATCTCTGCTGAGGGCCACTCAGGGTTCTACTCCACAGCAGCTACCCCTGCTGCCACTGGCCTGCACCTCCTTTCACCTTGCCAAAGCCTCAGGCCCCTCCCAAAGTTTGTCTTCCTTGTTTCTTTTATTTCTGATCTTCTTTTCTAAATCCAGAATAAGACTGACTGGGCCCCTCTCATAAGAATTCATTGAGGGCAAGAGAATGGCTCACAACCACCTGTCACTCCAACTCCAGAGAATCGGACACCCTCTTCCTGCCTACACACACACACACTTTTTTTTTTAATTTTTAATTTTTAATTTTTTTTTACATACACACTTTTTAAATAAGTCTTGCAACGCATTAATCAAAGAGTCTTCATGATCATATGAAACCATATGATCATCATATGTTATAAAAAACAGTGATAGCAATAACTAGCATTTGGTCAGCGATCATGCCAGGCCCTCTATTAAAGGCTTCGTAGGCCGGACCATGGTGGCACATGCCTTTAATCCCAGCACTTGGGAGGCAGAGGCAAGTGGATTTCTGAGTTCGAGGCCAGCCTGATCTACAGAATGAGTTCCAGGACAGCCAGGGCTATACAGAGAAACCCTGTCTCGAAACCTGCCCTCTCCCCCTCAAAAAAAAAAAAAAAGGCTTTGTAGGCATTGGCCCTTTCACCCCCACAGCAATATATTGCAGGGCTATTGCTAGGAGTACTGTGGTGAGTGGCACTATCAGAAGATGTGACCTTGTTGAAGTGGGTGTGGCCTTGTTGGAGGAAATGTGTCACTGGGGGGAGGAGGAGTGAGCTTTGAGCTTTCAGAAGCTCAAGCCAGGCCCAGTGTCTCTCTCTTCCTGCTGCCTGCCAATCCAGATGTAGAGTTCTCAGCTACCTCTCCAGCACCAAGCCTGCCTCCATGCTGTCATGCTTCTGCCCGTGACAGTAGTGGACTAGACCTCTGTGATGGTGTGAATACTCTCAACCCACGGGGAATGGCACTATTTGGGGGTGTGGCCTTGTTGGAAGAAGCGTGTAACTGTGGGGGTGGGCTTTGAGGTCCTGTGTTCAATCTCTGCCCAGTGTGGAGGACAGTCCCCTCACGGCTGCCTACAGAAGGTAGTCCTCTCCTGGCTGCCTTCAGATCAAGATGTAGAACTCTCAGCTCCTTCTCCAGCACCATGTCTGCCTGCAAGCTGCCATGCTTCCTGCCATGATGATAAGGGACCAAACTTCTGAAAGTGTAGGCCAGCTCCAATGAAATGCTTTCATTTATAAGAGTTTCCTTGGTCATGGTGTCTCTTCACAGCAATAAAACTCTAACACAGCAGTCATCGTAGATTATGTAGGGTGTTCAAAGATGGCTTCTGTTACATGGCTCAAAACTAACAAACAAAAAATGCCAGACTATTGATACAGTCAGACTTTGAGGATCTGGTGATGTGACTCTGTGCTGGAGCTGTCACTTTTGCTTGCCTAGCATGCTAAAGGCCTTGAGTTTGGTCCCTAGGACAGGAAGGGACTTAAGGGACTGATGGAAAGAAGGAAGAGATGGGGGAGGGGGAAGGAAAAAAAGAGGGAGGGATGGAAGAAAAGAAGGTGGAAGGGAGGGGAGGAAGGATTAAAGGAAGGAGGGAGGAAGAAAAAGAATGCCCGGGCTTTGGTACCCTCCTGCTACTTGGCTTCCTCTTCAGAAGCCAGGTGCCTGGCAACTGAGGGAAACAGCTGCTGACAACCATCCCACTTTCCCCAGGGTCACACAACTCTCTTTTTGCTCATCACATTTCCTCACTGACTGGTATCAAGTGGGCCCTGGGTCAGGAAGTCAATCATACAGTGAGTGTTTCTCATCCTGTGGGTCACCTAAAGCCCATCTGAAGATACAGATATTTACATTACTGATTCATAACAGTAGCCAAGTTACAGTTAGGAAGTAGCAGCAAAGATAATTTTATGGTTGGGGGTCCCCCCAGCATGAGGAACCGTATTGAAGGGTCATGGCATTAGAGTGGGTGAGAACTATGGCAATAACAACTTGAACATTACTGAATAGACGTCACTGCTTGCCAGCAGGCTGGCAAAGGAGGCACAGAGGGGCAACTTGTTCATTCTGTCAGTGGAGAACTGAGGTCCACAAGTGGATTCATGCTTATGTTTTGGAAAAGAGGTACCAGTATCCATATTTTGATCTGTATTTATCTATAAGAAGGTTTAGATTTAAAGAGCCATTGAGGAGCTTAGCCTGAGTCACACAGTGTTGACTTACAAATGTATAGTTTACCGTTCATGGCATCCTTTTGATTTTTTTTTTCTTATGGGACCCTGCTTTTCTTCTTTTGAGCATCTAGCCCTTTTTTGCTCCAATTTCATATAGCTCTGCTAATCAGAAATTATCAGTACATACCAGAGCTGGGATTTGAACCCAAGGAACCTGACTCATTCCATAGAAATGGCTGTAGCCTGCTTCCTGATATCCAGATGTAACATTTTCATTTGCACATTATTTGAGGTTTATTATTGTGAATAGTGAGATACACAATAGAACCCCTTCGCCATTCGAATATCCAGATCTAAAGAACGCGTGAGCTAAGGTTTAAAGTCATGAAAAATAGAAGTTCTCTTATAACGGGATGGGCTTTGTTTTAGTTTTAGGGTCTGTTTTTCAAGAGGAGGCTAACCTAATTCTCCTGGGGAATATCAATTAAAGATCAAGAAGTATATTATGACTTAATTGTTCATTACACAGAAGTGATATGGTCCTGTCCTTTGCTCCATGCTTTCCCTCTATCTAGGAGGATATTTAACTAAGCAATCAGGGATATTACCTAGCACAGCTGATGCAAGTGCAGCCAAATAGGCCCGGCAATAACACTCCGCAGCCTCAGCAGGGTTGGCCGGCAGTGAGCACACAGCACTTAGCTGACCCTTTGGGTGTGTTTGCAGATGCATTTGCAATTTCATGCCCAGTTTTTGACGTTAAGCATTAATCTGAGATGGGCACTGAAACATCAATAAAGTCCACATTTTGCCCCTTTTAATGAAAATGCCAGATATAGATTTAATGCAAAACTAAACATTTGGCTCAATATGTTCTACTCCAGTAAATTAGCTAGTGTTTGTCATCTTTTTTTTTTTTTTTAAACACCAGGGATTTAATGCCTCATTTCACATGGTTTTGTTAGAGGCAGATAAAAAGCTGATAAACAACCCATTTGTTCAATTACAGTAGTCTCTCGTCACACTACTGAATTCGTCCTCAGAGCTCATTTCCTTTACAAACTGTCTTGGGAGCTGAAGTGGCTCAAGCCCTTTTAATCATTTGACTGAAGTACAGTCCTGGCAGGGCTGCTTTCTCAGATGTCCCAGACAGGTGCTGCATGGCGGCCCCAGAAACAACTCTCAGGAAGCCAAGAGTGAAACCAGTGTGCCAGCCAGCCCCTCCTTTACGCTCTGCAGATGCATTAGCCTTGTGGGCTGGAGGCCAGCCTGGACTACATAAAGAGGTCTGGGCCAACTACATAACAGAACCTTGTCTCTGTGAAATAAAACAACAACAACAACAATAAAGCGTTATCCTCGCCATGGCCATGAGAGATCCATGTAACGACTCCCAGTTTGGGAACCGAGACCCAAAGATGAAGCTGTATAGCCTGCAGGGGACAGGCCTCAGATTTTAACATACTCCTGTTCACACTGTTGTGGGCACTGCCTTTCTCTTTTCCCCTCAGATGTGCAGTATTTGACATTTAAGGGGATTATAAATGCCACCTCTTCCAGGAAGTCACTTCTTATAACCTGCCATTGAGTATCCTGCCCATGTGGTCTTATGCAGATACACTAAGTCCTAAGTGTATCTAAGTAAACCTCAGTATATCTAAGTCCCTATAAGAGAAAGAGCTGTCTCTTAGACATTGTTAATACATAGCAGGAGCCTCCTGCCAGACATGCTCAAGAAGCATTTGTTGGTATCTTTACGAAGCAGGTGATCTTCAGTATCTCCGACCTGCTGGCAGAAGGATAATGTACACCACGGTCATGGCGGCAAGTCTTGCAGTAAGCCTGTCTGGATTGAGGGCTCACTGCCCGAGCTCAGGAGAGCAATAAAGCCTCTCTGAGATCCAGATTTCCCACTGTAAGAAGTGCAATAGTTACTACCTCAAAGGGTTTTCTCAAAGTCCGACAGCAGAGATGATGGAGCGATGACTCGGCAGTTAAGAGCACTGGCTGCTCTCTTAGAGGACCTGAGTTCCACTCTCAGCACCCGTGTCAGCTCACAACCTTCTGTAACTCTAGTTCCGGGGGATCAAGTGCCCTCTTCTAGCCTCCACTGCACTGTATTCATGTGGTGCACTGATAACACATATAGGCAAACGCTCTATGGTGGTTTGAATACGCTTTGCCTATGACAAGTGGCACTATCAGAAAGGGTTGCCTTACCCTGTCTCAAAAAGCCAAAAAAAAAAAAAAAAAAAAAAAGAGTGTTGCCTTGGGGCTGGAGAGATGGCTCAGCAGTTAAAAGCACTGACTGCTCTTCCGAAGGTCCTCAGTTCAAATCCCAGCAACCACATGGTGGCTCACAACCATCCATAATGAGATCTGACACCCTCTTCTGAAGTGTCTGAAGACAGCTACAGTGTACTTATAATAAATAAATAAATAAATAAATAAATAAATAAATAAATCTTTAAAAAAAGAAAGAAAGAAAGTGTTGTCTTGTTGGAGTAGGTGTGGCCTTGTTGTAGGAAGTGTATCACTGTGGGGTTGGGCTTTGGGGTCCTATGCTCAAGTTCCCCCCGAAGTGTGGAAGATACCCTCCTCCTGGCTGCCTGTGGAAGACAATTTCTATCTGGCTGCCTTCGGATCAAGATGTAGAAATCTCAGCTCCTCTAGCACCATGTCTACCTGCGCACTGCTGTGCTTCCCACCATGATGATAATGAACTGAACCTCTGAAACTGTAAGCCAGCCCCAACTAAATGTTTGCCTTGGTCAAAGAGTTACCTTGGTCACGGTGTCTCTTCACAGCAATAAAACCCTAAGACACACTCACACATATAAAATAAAATAGAATATTTTCAAAGTCCCATGTCAGAGGTGAACAGAGAGGGCTTGGGTCAGTGCCTGGTGCGCAGACGATGCCAGGAACATTGGTTATTATTTTTCTGAAGTTTGTAATTTTGCAGCATAGGCAAGAAGCTGTCAGACTTTATTGCTGACCACTGGTTTTCTTAGTTACTTATTGGTTTGTTTCTGAGATAGAGTCTCCTATGAGTCAGGCTGGCTTAAACTCGCTTATGTAGCCAAGAATGCCCTCCAATCCAATGTTATCCGTAGTGGTGACCAGAACAGCTTCCTGGGATTAGCAAACTAGCTCTCTAAGTCTTGGGTACACATTGATTGAACAGGTTTGCCTCCGCATCCCAAGTACAAGTATATAACACCCCTGGTTGATTGTCTACATTCTAAAACTTGAAAAGGAAAAGCGGGCCATTTAGTTCGCCCGAGTTAAAGCTGAGCTGATAAAGTTCAGGGACATTTGCTGATGGCCTGTTACATAAGATCATTGGAAGAGAAATTACTTAAGACAGCCCAGGACCAGATATTGGTAAGCCCCGGGCTTAAGCACATGGCTGGAGTCCATAGCCCTCAGTCCCAGTCCTGTGTACTAACAGGAAGATATTTGTAGAGATATGAAGGCATACAAATCCTGCTTTTTCTTCTGATCACCTTCATTCCTCTTCCCAAGAGCTAGAATTACAGACCCAGACAGACATTGCTAGAGACTGAACCCAAGCCCCAAATGTGCTACGGAGCTACACCTCTCTCTCACCCATGAGCCCCATCTATGAAGATGACTTTTCAGAAACCTGCCCACTCACTGACACAAGCAGCATGTTTTGCAAACCTGTCCAATCAATGTTTACCAAAGACTTGCATAGCTTGGAGAGTTAGCTTGCTAATCCCAGGAAGCTGTTCCGGCTGTTTTTATGGATAGCTAACAGGAACATCGTTATGGCACTGGGCTGTCTTAAGTAATTCTTCTTCCAATTATCTTATGCATATGTGCCTTAAGCCCCCAGCAGCAGCACACAGGCCTTAGTGTCTTTACTGGGGACCGAAGATATTGAGACCATGAAGCGTCAGACTGTTACTAGTTGTTCAAAGGCACCCGGGGCTCCCTATTTATAGGGCCATTAGTGGATGTCCAAAAGTGTCATTTGTGTCTTTACATTCTAAAATAGACTTTTACTAAGTTACTCATACTGACCTTGAACTCCCTCTGCAATCTAGGCAGGCCTCAGGTTTCTACTCTCCTGTCTCCACCCTCCAAGCAGTTGGCATGTCAGGCTTGTGCTTCCAGGCCGGGCTTGGGTCTGCACCTTGCAGCCGCAGCCCACACGATGAATCCCTGACTACTGGCTAAGGCCATTCCAAAATGCCACCCAGCAGCCCTTCTTTAGGGATGCTGGTATTATCCTATCCCAAGGGGATATGGTTTCCTAGAGCAAAGCCTTGCGGCCTAACAGACTTGAAAGAGTCCCAGGGAAAACAAAATACTGTCCCAGTCTGCTCCAGGGCACAGTTGTGAACTGGAAGCCTGTTTTATTATTTCTAAGAGAGTCTTGAATCCAGTGAAACGGCTCAGGAAAGCCTGACAACCTGGGTTACTCTCCCCAGTCTCCCAACCAGCCGCCTCCTCTACCTTAAGTGGCCCGTTTGATTGATTCCTGGAACCTACTCCTACAAGTTATCCACTAACACACGTGCACACACACACACACACACGCACACACACACACACACACACACACACACACGAGTGCATACACTTTTTAAAGAAGACACATAAAGAGAGAGAGATTACCCATTTCATCGTCTAAAGTAGCTTTCAACTCCTAGACTCAGACAATCCTCCTATCTCAGCCTTAGAAGCTGGGACTGTAGAACTGTATTCCTGCCTTGGCTTAGACAAGTGTCTTTCTCACAGTTCTACGGAAACTTTTTTAAGCTTGAGACTTGGGGTTTGTCTTTCATTCAGACTATTGAAAGCCATGTAAGAATGCTGCTTCCTCATGAACAAGGAAAAGGTGGCTAGCCTACAAAATCAGATTTTCTTAGCTTGTCAGAGTTGAGCTGCCAAGGGAACTGAATTCCACACCACAGCAAACCTTTCCAAGGACAGACAGCACACCTTAACTGTTTCTCTTTGGGCAAACACTGAGAACAGACAATCACCATAAAGAGGCTGAGGAGATGGCTCAGTCACAAAAGTGCTTGCTTTGCAAGCATTAGGACCTGGGTTTGAATCCCCAGCACCCACAGAAAAAGCCAAGCACATTGGCGCACTCCTGAGATCCTAGCACTGGGGAGGCAGAGACAAGAAGATCCTAGGAACTTGCTGGGCAGCTAGTCTTACCTAGCCAATGAGCCCCAAGTTCAGTAAGAAACACTGTCCCTAAAGTAACAATGTCATAGAGGAAGATCCCTGACATCCAGCCTCTAGCCTTCACACACACACACTTGTAGCCAGGCAAACACTATACAAAAATAAAGAAATAAATAAAAACTAGGTTAGAAATACACAGATTTTGGGACAGAAGTGATGGCTCAGCAATTAACAGTACTTACTGCTCTTGCAAAGGTCCTGGGTTCAATTCTCAGAATTTACATGGCAGTTCACAACCATCTGCAATTCCAGTTCTAGGAAATTCAGTATCTTCTACTGGTCCCCACTGGCATGTGATATGCATACATACAAGCAGGCAAAATACTCATACACATATAATTAAAATAAAATTGAAAGCCAGGCGGTGGTAGCGCACACCTTTGATCCCAGCACTTGGGAGGCAGAGGCAGGCAGATTTCTGAGTTCGAGGCTAGCCTGGTCTACAGAGTGAGTTCCAGGACAGCCAGGGCTACTCAGAGAAACCCTGTCTTGAGAAACCAAAAAAAATAAATAAATTAAAAAAAAAAAAATTGAAAAAAGCCAAGTGATGGTAATGCACATCTTTGACTCAGTACTCTGGGAAGCAGAGACAAGCAGTTCTCTGAGTTCGAGGCCAGCCTGATCTGTAGATAGAGTTCCAAGACAGCCAGGGCTATGAAGAGAAACCGTGTCTCAAAAACAAAACAAAACAAAACAATCCAAAACAACAATAACAACAAAACAACAACAACAAAAAGAAATACCCAGATATTTTATGGGCATCCAGACAGTTAGCTAACAGGCGATTCCACTAGACTCCTCCCAGGAACCTAGCAACTGTTTACATCATCACCGGCCACCATTCCCTGTTGCAGCCACTGCTACACTGCTTACCACCTTAGCTCTCTTTCTGTTCCCATGTGTTCCTGGCTGATCTCTCCACCTCCTTTCTGTCCTTCTCTGTCCCCCCTTCTCTGCCCTCATGGCTCTGCTTCTGTCTGTCTGCCTCTACCCCTTCTCTGGGCCCTCACTCCCCTACCTTCCCCCAAATAATCCCACTTTATACCAGATCTGTTGTATGATGTGACTTCTCAGAGGGACACGTTGGCATGGGCTCACCAGGTACCCCCTCGCCACATTGCCACATTATATTTCATAACACAGACCCAAGAGGAAATCCCATCTATTTGCCATTACTTTCTGTTAGCTTCTGTTCTCTCTCTCTCTTTCTCTCTCTCTCTCTCTGCCTCCCTCCCTTTCCCTTCTCTTTTTTTTTTGGGGGGGGGGATAGGGTGGGAGTGGTTCTTTGTCTTTTGGTAACTCTGGTTGTCCTAGAACTCACTAGGTAGACCAAACTGACCTCCAAGTCATCACAGAGATCTGCCTGCCTCTGCTTCCCAAATGCTGGAATCAAAGGTACGTAACACTGCCCCTGGCTTCTTAGTTACTTCTCCATTCCTGTGATAAAACATCCTGACCAAGGCAACTGGTAAAGAAAGCATTTAATTGGGTTTAAGATTTCTGAGTATAGCTGGGCGTAGTTGTGCACAACTTTGATCCCAGGGGTAGGGGCAGATGTATCTCTATGATGAGTTCCAGGCCAGCTTGGTCTACATGGTGAGTTTCAGGACATCCAGGGTCACAAACAAACAGAACAAAATATTTCACAGGACTGGCTTCAATAAACTATTTCAAGCAGCAGAAGGGACGAGCTGTAGTTTAGTGGTAGGTATCTTGCCTAGCATGCATGAGGCCCTGGGTTCGATCTCCAACACCTCACAAACCCAGTATGGTGTTGCACGTGTGTCATCCCAGTAATGAGAAGGCAGAGGAAAGAAAATCATTCTCTCTGGACCGTGGTAGTGCACACTATTAATCCCACACTTGGGAGGCAGAGGCAGGCAGATCTCTGAGTTCAAGGCCAGCCTGATCTACAGAGTGAGTTCCAGGCCTACACAAAGAAACCCTGTCTCGAAAAAAAAAAATCATACTCAGCTACAGATAAAGTTAGTGAGCAGCCTGGATTAGTGACCTTGACCAAATCAAATAAAAACAACTAAGTAAAATTGTACTTATTAAAAAAATACACAACTTGTAAACATGGTACTTCAAATGTATTTTAGTACTCCATGTCCAGACAGGATGGGTTAAAACTGAATAAAATATATCAAGTGCAGGCTTAAATTCCCTGGTCATGGAAAGCATTGTGTATTTCCTAATGCCTGAAATAATATCTAAACACAAACAGTTGCTTCTGGCAAAATGGTGTCCCAGTGTCTTTAAAGACCTTAATGAGATCAAGTAATTGCTTGGTGAAGCTAACAACTTTACCTTTATTTAACTAACTAAACGCCACCACACAGCACCATAGCTGCCCCATTTGCCTCCACCTACGTAACAGAGAGTCATTATGGGAGGCAGGTGTCTAAGAAACCACTTCCTCTGGACAGCTGAACCTATCTATACTCAGGGGACATTTTTTAAACATTAATTGAATCAGCCTGGTCTAATTTACAATTGATGAAAGTGTGTCATAAGGATTCCATTCGAAGCTAAGGAAAAAGGAAACTTTGCACAAGCATGATCTCTATTCCCTGCAATTTGGGAAGTACTTTCAGAAATTGGTGAAAAACATTTGGGTTTCCTGCTTCCACTCACCCAATGGGGATGCTGGGAAAACAGTAACAATAGGCTGCTCCAAACTGTGTCCTCCTCCTCCTCCTCCTCCTCCTCCTCCTCCTCCTCCTCCTCCTCCTCCTCCTCCTCCTCCTCCTCCTTCTTCTTCTTCTTCTTCTTCAAGGCCTGCGCCACCACTGCATGGCTTTAGGTTTTGTTTTTGTTTGGTTTGTTTTAGTTTGGTTTTTCAATAAAACTCTTGATTGAAATTGAGAGGCATGAATCAGACCTTGAATGAAATGGCCAAGTTGGAAAGGAAAGACAGCCAATAAAAACCACAGAAGCACTTCCTCTTAAAATATATGCCGTAAAAATGGGGAAGGCTCTTTGGGTATTTCTTTCGGCTTCTACAGGCTGTTGTGTTCTCTCTCTACCCATTCAAATGCCTGCAACTCTCTCCAACATTAGGAGCCATGAGTAACTGCTACATTCCTTGATCTATGTAGAGGTGTGTTTGTTTCCTGTGGCCTTGGAACGGGAAATGGCCTGACAATGCAGGGCTTGAGGAGGGAAGGAAATCTCTCTCTCTTTCGGGAAGACACAGCTTTCAGTTTCATTGCGTCGTATGATATTCATTAAAAGCTTTAATTAAGCCAAATACAATATTTAATTAAGCCAAATACAGTGCTGGATGCTAGTGACACGGAAGCCACTGTTCTGCAGCGTTGAGAGCTCTTGGCAAAATAGACATGGATGGATGACCCAAAATAAATACACTAGACAGTTGGGAACCTAAACGAACATGGACCAGAGGCAGACGGGTTTTGAATGCTTTGAAAGATATATCGTTTGCATCAATGGACTTCCACAGAGCTGTAAAGAAAGTTAAAATCATGAATTTGCAAGGAGATGGATACAACTGGAACTCGTTATGTTAAGTAAAATGAGCCCAATTCAGAAAAATGCAGGTTATCTAGTCCTAAAGATGTGCAAGAGGACTAGGAGGGTAGAAGCAGGTGGATCTCTGTGAGTTTGAGGCCAGCCTGAACTACAGAGAGTACTAGAACAGTCGGAACTATGTAGCAGAGACTATGTTCCAGAGGTGGTAAAGGGTGTGTGACAAAATTAGAAGGTAGTACAAGGAGGGGAAGGTGTCTTACAGAGGTGGGTAATAGAGAGAGTAAAGGGGGGCAGGTGTGATAAAAAGGGAGACTGACTTAAGGAAGGGGGCCAGCCAGGTCCAGGAGGGTGCACAGAGGAGGCAAGTGGGGAGAGAATTAATGAGAGCAAACTAAGACCCACAGATGTGAAAATCCCATGATAAAACCCATTACCTGGTACACTAACTTAGAACATTCATTCTATAAAAAAAATTAAAGCAAGATCATGTATTTTATTATGCTCGTTTCCTGCCAAAAAACAAGGAAATAGTGCTCCTTGGGGTTTTGTTGCCAGTTAGAAGAATGTGCCACATCCAAAAAAAAAAAAAAAAAAAAAAAAAAAAACAAACTTCCCATCCCCACCTTTTAATTCTAGACATGTGTTAAGGCAAATGATTAAACAAATGCACAAAAATAACAAATCCCATCCCCAATACAATTGTCCTATAAATAAATAGAGTCAAGATGCTACACCTGTAACCCCAGCAGGTACAGCAGGTGTAGGCAAAGGCATGTAGACCAGCAGTTCAAGGTCATCCTGGGTTACTTATAATCAAGTCTCAGACCTCGGTTGGGGAGGGAGGGAGAGGGAGGGAAAGAAACGAATGAGCAAAGAGCAAATCCTTCTGTTAGGCTTAGCAGACTGAGGTTTCCACTGAAGTGTCTGAATACATGAGACCAGTGGATTCACTTCTCTGTGACAGTTTCTTTACCTAGAAAACAGTGAAGCTGATAACAAATGACCTCAGTGTTTCATGGGGATAGAACATGAAAGGATGTTACACAATATTTAGGTTAGGTCTTTGGTGGCTAGTGCCTTTTATCCCAGCACTTGAGAGGCAGAGGCAGGTGGATATCTATGAGTTTGAGGCCAGCCTGGTCTACATAGTGAGTGCCAGGACTACACAGAAAAACATCGATGATGATGATGATGATGATGATGATGATGATAATCCCTTATGTAATACTTAGTATAAAGTACATACCTAATATGTGTTCATCTATTTGTTGAACCTACAGTTTCTGGTGCTATGTTTCAGGCTAGAAAAGTACAACACTGAATAAAACAGATAAAAACCTGGACTCTCAGTGAATATCAGTGAAGAAACAGAGAACAAATAACTCAGTAAAAAAATATATCCTGAGCCAGGCATGATGGCTCCTGCTTATACTTCCAGCACAGAAGAGGGGTTCAAGCCCAGCTTCATCTCTATAGCCAGCCAGGGTTACAGACACACACATATAGACACACACAGACACACACACAGACACAAACACACAGATACACAGACACATACACATAGACACACAGATACACAGACACATACACATAGACACACAGACACATACACACAGACACATAGACACACATACATAGACACATACACATAGATACATAGACACACACATAGACACACTCACATAGACATACACAGACACACACACACACAGACACACACGCATAGACACAGACACACGCACATAGATACATAGACACACACACATAGACATACTCACATAGACATACACAGACACACACATAGACACATACACACAGACATACAAACACAATACAGACACACCGACATACACATATAGACACAGACACACACATAGATAGATGTGCAAACACACATACAGACACACATAAACACATGCAGAGACACACACATTTTATACATGTACATATATAAAATGTATTTGCTGTTGCTGGAGATTGAATCCAGGGTCTCATGTACCACTGACATATATCTCTAACCTTCCTTCCACTTTCATTGTTGAGGCAAGGTCTCACTGAGTTGCCCAGGCCTGGCCTGGGACTCATTCTGTTGACTAGACAGCCCATGAACTTTCAACCTCTGTGCCTCAATCTCCTGAAAATGTAATAAATGAAATAGAAAAAAAAAAGGAATTTGGAAGAGGGATAGGGAAGAGGATTTTGTAGCTATACACAGGATGTCGGGGGGGGGGGGGGGGGGGGGGGGGGGGGGGGGGGGGGGG
>JADRCD010218960.1:33946-54690 GCA_019843815.1 Montemys delectorum
GGGGAGGCCGTGAATGTAAGGAGTCAGCCATGAAGTTACCCAGCAGAGGGGAGCTCCAGGTAGAACTACAGATTCAAACACAAAGAACCAAAGGCAGAGCTTTGTGGCTGGCAGAGAACATGGGTCTACAATCCCTTAAGTCACACTTACCCCTGCCTCTTCCACCTCCAGACCTGAATTCCTGGGAATCCCTCTGATGAGACAGAATCCCATTTCCTTTCTTCAAATTAGGAGCCCTGACTGACTCTTCCTGGTTCTCTGAAGCATCCATATGTGCCCCAGGGGTACCAAGTGTCTTACACCCTATCTGATCCACTCTCCTTGACCTTCTGCTTACATCCCCGTACTACTTATCTTGGTTCCTTGATCCACTGAAGCCCTGTAGCCACATGGTTGGAAGCTAAGTCTCCTGCCTATCATCACTGGTTTCTCGCCTCCGCCAAAAGCTGAACATTCCTACACGTTTCAAGGAGACACTGACACCTGAAGAGCAGAGATAGTTCATTTTCTGCTCTTAACAGGAAGATAGACTACATGAGTATAAAGCATGCTGGGTACAGGAGAATGGATAGGACAAAAGAGAAAGCATGAGGAAAGATGGAAGGTCATGGGTAAGCTATAAAAGAAAAATATAAAGCTTGAGACAAGCGGGAAGTGGTGGCGCATGCCTTTAATCCCAGCACTTGGGAAGCAGAGGCAGGTGAATCTCTGAGTTCGAGGCCAGCCTGGTCTACAGAGTGAGTTCCAGGACAGCCAGGACTACACAGAGAAACCCTTTCTCAAAAAACAAACAAACAAAAAGATTTCAACAAACCCAACAGGTCTCTCCCTACAAGTATTGATGAAGCCAGGGAGGGGACCCTTTACTGTACTCTTCTCTGTTTATTCATTTGCATATCTTAAGGTTTGGGTTTTTGTTGTTGTTTGTTTTGTTTTGTTTTGTTTTGTAATGGCAATCTGCCCTTTCCTACTAAAAAGGAATCCTAAAGAAGGGTTAGAAAATCTACAAGTGAATAAACTTTCTGTGATGGAAATCAGCCCTCACAGGTTTTAATCTGGAAAAATCACCCTAAGTTATCCATGACCTCCTTCTTCTCCCAGAAAAGAAAAAGAAAGATAAGAGCTATACAGGAAAACCATCCACAGCCTTGAAAACCTCACAGTGGCTGACGGATGCTCCGAAGTCATGATCCTCTGCCGACAGGAAATGGCAGCTCCAAGCTCTCTTTCCCACAGCCAGCTCAGTCTGGAGAGATTTGTGTGTATCCAGCTTCAGAAGACTCCAGGCTGCAGCAGAGAATCCTGGACTTTCTGGCAATGGTGTTTAGTAGGCTCAGGTACAGATGCCTCCTCTCAAGTGTTCTATCCAAAGGGCTGGAGGCAAGAATTCAGGCAATGAGGGAGGGGTATGAGACTCTTGCTTGCCTATCTCTAAACTAGTTAGTACAAGACAAGTTTGAAGCTGCTGTTCTGTGGACCTTGAAGTTCTGATAAGGAATCTGCCAAGTGCTTCATATTTAGATTAACAATACCAATAAACAAACAAACAATCAAGGAACAAACTTTACTAGTCACGTACAGAATCCTACTAGGGTTTCAAAAAAAAAAAAACAAAAAAAACCAAGAAGACAAAAGGTTAGAATGAAGGTTAGATGATGTTAGAATGGTGTTATTATTTTGATAACAAGCTCCTATCCATATCATATAGTGGCATCCAGGGTGGCTAATGTCCCATAGTCCTGTGAGAAGTATATATTATCTCTAGTCACGGATTCATAGGATCACAAATGACTAGATTTTAAAGAGAAATCATTTCCACAAGACAATATGGCTAGGGTGGGAATTTGCATAGCTTCCATCCCTAGTTAAGGGCACTTCCCCCAAACTTAAGTAGTCCTTCTCTTGAATCCTTGTTCTGTCCACATGGTAACCAAGCTGCATATTCACAGTGATAAAACCACAAACGAAAGAGCTTGTCAGAAATGTTGAAAGAGAATAAGTACTTTCACTACCAGAGATGGTTTCCTCTTTTCCCACAAGATGTCTTATCAGCTTTCACCCAGAGAAAAACCAGAAAAAGAAAAGAGAAATCTTACGCAATAGTTCTCTAAATAAAATAGTACGCAACAGAGTAGTCATCCCTAAAAGTGGCGTTGTGTAAGGAGTCAAAGTGCATCATCCAGCAAAATCGATACCCTATTAAGTTAGGTAGGATTCTGGATATCAAAGAGCAACGAACTGAATAACTTAAAGTATAAGTACATGACCCAGGGGATTAATCACACACTGTCATGGTGAAATTAGGACAATTCTTCCAATCATTAACGTTTTGCTTACAAAAGTGTGCTTTTCTGTTTGCCTTTCTGCTAAATGATAACCGTTTTTTCAGGTTGAATCTCCTGATAAAAAGAGTTAAAAACAAGACAGGAGCTGTGCTTGTAAAGGTCAAATCTGCCGCTTCAACATGAAATAGCCAAAGGGCAAACAAATGAAAAATGTCTGGATTGTAGGAAGAATTTGTAAATATCCCCTGGCAGTCTGTAACTTTATTTTCTTTTTTTCTTTGTTTGCCCTTTGGCTATTTCATTTTTGGTTTTTCGAGACAGGGTTTCTCTGTGTAGTCCTGGCTGTCCTGGCACTCACTCTGTAGACCAGGCTGGCCTTCAACTCAGAAATCTACCTGCCTCTGCCTCCCAAGTGCTGGGATTAAAGGCGTGTGCCACCACCGCCCAGCCAGTCTGTAACTTTATAAAAGTCAATGCAAACCTGGGTGCTGAGAGGACCTCCTCCAACCAACACACTCTCAATTCTTAAGGACATGCCGTTTAGATTCGGAGCAACCTGAAGGGAACCTGGGCTAGCTTCCAATGGGAAAGCAGCATGTTTTCCTGTGCCTAATAATCACGATACAGTTCCTGCACAGTAAACATCACCCAGAGGTTCTCTCCAGTAACGAAACACAGAGATTTCAGGATCATTTTTAACTCCACATGAATGCCTCATTCTCTAAAACTTGGGATACGGACAGACTTTCAGACCAGACTGACTGTGGCCTTTGAAACTTTGACAACATAACCTGTTAAGGCAGGTCTGGAGCTTGGAGCCCGCAGCTGACTGGAAACAAAACTCTCTCCTACTGGATGGAAGGGCTCATTTGGGGTCCAACACGAAGATGTAAGAAGAGGGGACAACAGAGAACACGAACTGAGCTGGAGCTGGGGGGCCGGGACAGGGTCATGTAGGTCAATTAGACCATTCTCTTGTTCTGAGACCAAGAACTAAAATTCCAAACCGGATCTTTAAACCTCCAGGCCTACCCCTTGCCCCTCTGCCAGGACCAGAGCTTGGTATTTTCTGGAGACCTAGTTCACCTGCAATTCCAGGGCCTTCTAAGGAGGCAGGATGTGAGGACCTGTCTTCACC
This sequence comes from Montemys delectorum, assembly GCA_019843815.1. Classification (NCBI taxonomy): domain Eukaryota; kingdom Metazoa; phylum Chordata; class Mammalia; order Rodentia; family Muridae; genus Montemys; species Montemys delectorum. The sequence goes on from JADRCD010218960.1 coordinate 37,370, forward strand.
TATTGAACGTCCACGCGTGTGTCCAGCGTTCTTCGGATAGATTCTGCCACAGGCTCTTTACTGTACAACTAAAGAGCTTCGGGCAGGCCAAGGCTAAAAGAATGTTCCGGGCCTCTCAACAGGTCTCCGTGGGAGGTCTGTCAGACCTGGGCTCTGCCAGACAGGTAGCTGGATGCAGATTAATACCACTTTTCAGAGCCCTGACCCACATCCACATTTTATCAACCTTCTTCCTCCCTTTTCCCACAAGCACCCTCCCCCCCCCCCCCCACCCCCGCCCCCAGTCATCAAATTCCTGACACTCCCAATGCTTCCTGCTTCTGCTTGCTGTCTGCAACCCAACACTGGTAGGAGTTAAGGAAGGGAAACCCACATCAGGATGTGAGGCGTGCTGGTCCCGGAGGCATCTCTCATTCTGCCAAGACTCAAGGCAGTGGCCCTCAAATTCTCTCTGGCCATGGGCTTTAATGTTTCCAGATCTTCTAAATTAGCAACTGGAACCTGACAAAGTGCCCGCCCCCCTTCCCCCTCAATCCCTGCCTTGTCCCAAAGAGTACAGCAGCCAGGCTCCCGCTGAGTGTGACACACTGTTGACTCACTGGTCAAGGACGGAGGCTGCACACACCAATCGATGGTGCTCAGTGGCAGCTCCAACCCACCCTGATTGGTCCCCAACACACACACACACACACAAACACACACACACAAAGCCCCAGCAAAGAAAGCTCAAATTTATATTCCAGGAGGTGGGCATCCCATCTCTCGTATTCACTACAGCAAGCACATGCCAAGGCTCTCCAAGTGTCATGTTTCGGTATTTTAACCAAAGAATATGAATTCCAACAGGGTCATTCATCCAATGATGAATGTACACGCAAGTTAATTCATTAAATTAAAAAAAAATCAAACATCATTTTGGTAGCGTTTTTACAACGAATAATGCTATATACATGTTATAGACACAGTTTCTATAAAACATACTATCTACAATCTACTTACATTGAATTGTCCCGCTATTTCTAGTTGATGTGAGATCAGTCACAAATGAGTCAGTTTCCCTGCCTATCGGGACTTCGCCATCCTTAACACCAGGGTCAGAGGCACGGGCTGAGCAAGACAAGATTTTAAGAATCTTATCAACTATCTTGCTTATAAGAGCAGACACCAGGAACCAAGTGCTCTGGAATGGTTTTTGAGTTAAGGCAGTAATGTAGGAAGCCATGTAAAAGTGTGCCCTTTGAAAGTGTTCCGTGAATTCCCAAACGTCTGCCCCCCTCTAAGTGCACCTCTGAAGTCGAGGGAATAGCTACAGACTTAGGAAGTCATTCAAGAACAGCCTCCTAAAACCTTCAAAGTTATAATGTAAGCTTTAGACAAAAGTTCAAATTACTTCTCATAAGTAGAAATAATTCACTTTTTAAAAATGAGGTCACATTTAGTCACTTTATCAAAACAACTTAAAACTGGTATAGATACCGTGTATTAAACCAAAATTAAGGTCTCAATGCAACGCATGTTTGTTAATTAGCCAGTGCACCAAATATTTTCAAAACTCTAGAAAAAAATGATATTTCTTTCTCTCTCTTAGAATTTTCCAGTTTGTCTGTAGCAAAACATTATTCTAAAGTCCAGTCTCTGAACACTGTCATGGTCAATGACTGTCATCCAGCATTAAAGTAGCCTTTATCTCCCTCGATGTCCACTTCCTGGTCGGAATCCTCTGAGATCTCGGAGTCCGGGTCTTCCTGAGAGGCTGGGGAGGGTGAACACTGAGAACTATCCAGAGAGGCACCTTGATTCTGTTCGCTGGGCAAGTCTTGGCCTTGGTCACAGGAAGTGTCCAAACTGTCCAACTCATCCTTTTTGTTGCTTTGAGGATTCTCCTGGATGATGGGTTGAAGTACAGATGGTGAGAGCAGAGACACAGCAATCAAAGTTGGGTTTTTTTATTCAGCCTTTAACATGCCTACAAAGTTTAGTTTAGCAACTATTTTCGTTAAAATCTTTTTACTAAGAAAATACATTTGTGATTTGTTTCCCCATTTGAAAGAAGAGGGAAGAAATCACACCAGAGAGAGATTATACACTTATCACAGACCTGTGAGTTCAAGATTTGCAGAAGTTTAGAAGAGAAAAAAGAAGACAAAAACAAAACAAAACAAAACAAAACACTCAGTTCAATTCAGACACCAGTGTTCTTATTCTTTAGCTATCACCCCGAACAGAGCCTTTCAGCATTTATAAAGGAACAATCATTAATAGCTGGGTTTGTTATACAAAGACCTAACCTGCTAAAAAAGAGGAGAGGGAGGAGGAAGAGGAGAAGAACAACAACATAAACTAAATTAAGGGGCTGCAAAACTATTAGGATGAGTCCTTTTCCATATGTTTTCTCAAGTAAATTTATGAGCACACACATACATAAATATGCACCAAACTAAAAAATTGTGACAAAAAAAAATCACAGAACCAAAATAATATTGATAAGAGATTTTGCAATTTGCCTAAAATCTAGGCAAAATTTTCTGGGGAAAAAATGTTTTTCCATATTACATGGAAAGCACTGTTTTAAAAGTCCTTGGGAAACTAGTTCTAAGCCAAGTCTAGCCAGCGGACTTTTAAGCATGTAGACGTCTATCTAATGTGACTGTACATATTGTACAGAAAAACTGTCATTTTCTAGTCACCAAGTTTGCAAAGGATGTACATGGTCAGAGAGAGGGAATCCTCAAATATTTAAGAACAATGAAGCCCCAGGAAGTTAATTTCATTGTTTCAATATGTTCTTTGGACAGTATTTAAAAAAAAAAAGAAATATAAAAGTATGGGCAATACAATTTAAAATCTACATTAAACTTTCCCCATTACTAAACTGTTTTGTTTCAAACCATCCTCATTGTTATTTAACGCACTGCCAGATGAACTATTCAGCAGTTGTCAGATAACTCTGGAAACATCCAGATTGGGACAGCGAAAACCAATGTTTAGCTCTCAGTCACTAGGGCTTCTCCGGAGGGTGACTGGGCCCTTCCTCTCTCTCACATATTTCTTAACAAGGTCATTGAAAGACTATTTGGAAGTTTAAGTTACTTTCCAAACAGGTGTGGACATTTCTTTGTGGATTTCATATTCATTTTAAGAGCTGGCAAAGGATGGGTAATAACTTTTAAAACTCTTTGATATTTAAGTCTTCTTTCTTAAAAAGTGCAAATAAGACTTAAAAGTGTTTGTGTCTTTATATTTACCTTTGAGTCCTGCCTGGTTTTATTATGGGTGTGTAAATAAAAGAAACAATTTTCTCCCAAAGATAACTACTTAAGTCATTTACTGTCAATTACTTTATCTTTCCTGCGTTAATGAGATAAACAACATATGGGGTTTATAAAACAATTAGCCAGGCAGTTTACTGGCCAGTGTGTGAAACCCTGGCATAATGGATATAGGAACTACATTAGGTGCTTTTAGCATTAGTGACACCTGAGCAACTCATCCTGAATTTCAGCAGGAGTATTTGCTTTTTTAATCAAGGTGAAGAGGTTAAATAGTCTCCTAAATGACTTTTGCATACAACCCATAACAGGGCTCCGCATTTAGATAACATGATACAAACATTTATTTCCATAGAAACAGAGCCATGTCGATACCTGTTTCAGTCTTCTCCATTTAGCTCGGCGATTCTGAAACCAGGTTTTGACCTACAGAAAAGAAAGCAGGTTTTCAGAAAGTCCCAAATCCCAAGGGACCTGAGGAGCAGGGACTGGGGCTTTGGGGCCTTGCAGCTAGGCCTGGGCAGAATGTGCCTGCAGCGCAGAGGCTTTTTCCAATAGCTAGATTCAAGCCTTGTGCTTGGGGGTCGAGGGGAAGCTGACCTGTCTCTCGCTGAGCTGCAACATCTTGGCCAGACGCTTTCTCTCAGGTGGGGAGAGGTATTTCTGAGTCTCGAACTTTTTCTCCAGCTCGATGGTCTGGTCGTTGGAGAACCTCACTTGACCGCCTTTCCTTTTGTGCAGAGGCCGCTGTAGGAAGGGGCTCCAGAGCAAGGGCTTGCCTGTGGGCCAGAAGAGCTGTGGTTAACCAAGGCCCTGGGCCCTTCTGAAGAGTTCCCAGATCTACCTGGTCCCAAGTGACACCATCGGGGAGGCCAGAAAGCTACCATGTTCCCATCACATACACGCTCAGGTGTATAGATCCTTTCCACACTTCGCACCAACGCACACAAAGTCAGCTAAACCGTTCTGCCACGAAGATCACTTCTGGATACTCAAGACACCGCACTACCCGCCCAACACACCTGTGGCTAAAAGCAAACAAATCTTTTCAACCCCCAAAAGAACCCCTGCCGGGCTTAAACCTTATAACTGAACCGACTCTTCTGTAGGCACTAACTTTTGCAAAAGACGCAGCATGCGCATTTACGAGAGGAGCAAGGTTGTTACATTTCCCAAGACCTGGCTGCACAGACGCGCTCGCAAGGCGCCGGGGTTAGGCCTCGAGTGGGGCCTCCGATGTGGCTGGAGCGCGCCCGGCCGCCTCTGATTTCACACTCGGCCTGCGGGGGCGGCCAGTTAAAGCCACCCCGTGGGCTATGGCAACATTTCCGTCAATTTTTTTCCTTTTGGGTCTGTCTCAAAAAAAAAAAAAAAAAAAAACTTTGCTTCCTTCTGCTCAGGCCTACCAGAAACCCAAGGAAACCAGGGCGAGCTATGTGAAAACGTTTGCCCGGGACCCCTCCTGCCCTAGAGGGTACAGAATTGGGACCGGACACACACATATTCTGCACGCTGAAACTTTTAAATACAAATTTTATGTTCCAAATTATAACACTCACACCCTAAATCCCTGTAGCGGTGAGAAGAGAGGAGCGCTGGAGGCCGCTCTTAATAATGTTGGCATTAAAATACCAATTCATTAAAATGTTAATTGTCTCCGAAGTCCCCAGTTAAGCTGCCAAGCTGTTGACTTTAAACTCCGGCGAGCCCCCTCTTATTCAGGCTAGACCCCACTGGCTACGAGGGACTGAGGTCCTGAACCCGGTCACCGCTGGTTATTTATTTTTAGGAATATTGTGGGGACAAGTCTCGAAAATCCCAAGCAGTCAATGTGTAGCCCCTCGTATCTGTTCGGGGTCTGCACTTTCCTACTCCAAAGTGATGGTAGTGCGTCTATCCGTCCTTCCGTCCGTATGTCCGCAGGCCTACACCTAAACATTTTGAAAGCTGGTATTGTTTTTTCGAGATTTTGCTTGCGTCAGGCTTCAGACTTGGTGCAAAACAGCCTCCAAAGATGGGGGGTGGGGGGAGAGGCAGAGAGGAAGCAACTGGTTATTTTAGCTGCCATAAAGTCACATCCCACACAGAGGAAATGAACAATATCAGAAAAACGGATCCTGGCTATCAGACGTCGAGTGTTTCCTGAATTTGTCTGTATTGAGGATGTCGATAAAATAATCAGCAGCGTGCACTACTCCGGGGGAAGGGTCTGCTTCGTGCAGCCAGGAAAACACTTAACAGCTTCAGAAACCAGATTTACTCCTATCGAGAACTCAAGATTTCCTGTATGAACGGAAAGGGTCAGGCTCCTTCACTGCACAAGCTTGTTGAACCAAGTCCAGCCCAGGAACCGCCCGGGCGGGCAGCTCTCCCTGCCCTGCAGGGGCCAGGCTCCGGGCGCCCCGACGTCCTCTTCCCGGTGCCGCTCGCTAAGGGAGCCCCTCCCGGGCCGACACGCGTGGCCAGGGCCGCCCTCCTCCACTTCCCCAGGAGCCCCAGGTCTCTCCCGATTAACGCTCGCAAGGTGCAGGAAAAGCAATCTGAGTCGCCGAGCGTCCCAGCACCGGCAGCGCGCCGCCGGGGGCCCCGCGCCTCCTGTCCCCGCGCGCACCGGCTCGCCGCTCGCTCCGAGCGCTCGCCGCAACTTTCCACTGCGCCTCCCGTCCGCCCCTGCCGCCTCCCGCGCGCTGCCTGCCACCCGGCCCGGAGCGCCTTCCTCACGGACGCCCTCGCTCGGCCCCGGCCGCCTTACCCAGGGGGTCGTGGCGGAGTAGGGCGTGCGTGTAGTCGTTCACCGTCCGCGGGAACGGGTACAGAGGGCCTCCGAAGCCACCGGGGCCGTAGGCGGCGGCCAGCGCGGCGGCGGGGTGGTGCGAGAAGGCGGGGTGGACCGGCGTGGGCTCGTACACCGGGGTCCGGTAGGAGGACACGAGGCTGGTGAAGGAGGAGTTGGGGGACGGCAGCGTGGGAGTGGGCGTGGGGGCGGCGGGCCCGCGACCCAGGATGTCGTCGATGTAGAAGGGTGTCGGGTGAGCCGGCTGCAGCAGCGGCGTGGGCGCGTACAGCGGGACTCCCACGGCGGGCGCAGCCGCGGGCCCCGGGTGCGGGAACTGCATGGCTCGGACTCGGAGCCCCTCGGAGAGAGCTGCCCGCCGGCGCCGCGGCGGCTACATTTATTTGTGCTCTGCGCTCCAGGCGATAGGCTCGGGCAGCCGCGGGGTGGGGCCGCGCTCGGTCCCCTTCCTGCCGCCAAGCCCTGCGACCAATGGCGCGGGCCTCGGACTCGCCTCCGCCCCCTCCACCCCCGCTCCGACCCGCCCCCCGACACGCTCCGGGGGCCGAGCTCTAGGGACCCTCCGCCGGGGTGCTCCTCCGCCGCAGGGGCTCCCAGAGGCTCAAGCATTTAGAGAGAGCCACTGCGGCCGTCGAAGAGGAGAACGCGCGGCATGCGCCGGAGGGGGGCGGGGGGTGGATCCCAGCGGGATGGCGCCACTGCTGAAACTCCGGCACCTGGAGAAGCGATGGGACTCTGCGGGCGGCAGGACGGCACCTGCGGGCGCCAGGGCCACCTCCCAGGAGGCTGGGCTTCTTGGGGGTAACGGTGGCACTGTTTAGAACGGGGGACCTCTGCAGCTCGGAGCTCCAAGGAGAAGACCCTAGCGGTTGGCTGCGTCCAGACCGGTACTGACAGCGAGGCTGCAGGTGCTCCAGGCTCTTATTTGAGGACCCCTAACTCAGTCACCTCCCCAGATGCTAACGGAATCTGCTCCAAACCGGTATCAAGACAAGACCTTGATCGTGTGGCGCGGAACAGGGGCAATGCCTCTTCGATCCAGTGCGGGTGGGAGGTGCTCCTGGACCTCTGTCCCCAGGCCCCGAAAGACACAGCTGCACACAGCCGGCCTCTGAGGTTTTACACGTGTTTTCTATTCAAAGCCATGGCGCGCTGCGCATTGTGGCCTCTGTGCGGCTTCGTTCGCCTCTGGGGCAAAGGGGCATTTTCTTGATGGACGCCCGCGGTGACCACACCTTGAGTTGGGCAGTTTCTGTTAGGGTCTTCTATTAATAGAAAAAAAAAAACCCTGACTTTTTTTTTTTAATTGAAGTATTAAGTTTTATCCTTTGGAATTGCATCGTCAGCTGCCACGGAACTGAAGGTGAAAGAGAAAACTGGTAGCCAGAGGACCTGGGTCCGAGTTTCACTTCGAACATTATTTTCTTGAGCAACTAACAACTGTGCCATTAGCAAATGAGAGCGACAGCCTGTGCCCTGGTGGAAGCTGGAAGCGAACACAGTAACACATATATGAGGGAGAAATCGTGTGTAAGGGTTGGAAACTCTAGGGAGCCCCAGCCCCTCGTTTCGGGTAAAGGAGAGAGTCACTTCGAGAAAGGGAAAGTCTTCCGAAAGGAAATAATGTTTGAAAGATAAGTAGGTGTCAACGAGCCTAGGGTGTGAGGAGTGACGCCAAGTCAGACTGGCACTTGAGTTCAGTCTCGGTCAGTTTATTGCCCTGGGCTTTTCTCACCTGACCCATTTGGGACTTGACATAAAGGTTCCAAACTGCTCGGGCATGGAGTCACTGGCATCTTTCAGGATAATGACAGACAAAAGCCACTAGCACCGACAAACCAGTGAGTGCGAAGCGCTGATATTTGAATTAAAACCTTGGGGGCTAGTAAGGATACATCTCCGTGTGTTCGCTCTGTTATGGGAACCATAGAAGGAAAGCAAGTTTAACTTCGGGCAGGGCTGGAAAGAGAGCAGACTTCTGAATAACTGGAGAACTGAACCTTGTGAGGTTTCTGGTGAGCGCAAAGACATCTTGGCCAGACACCTTGAGAAAACAATAGACTGCTTGAAGGAGCTTCCAGTGGGCAAACCCCGGGTTATTTAAGCCTTGAAAAATCTGTCGTCAGCCGGGTGTTGGTGGCGCACGTCTTTAATTCCAGCACTTGGGAGGCAGAGGCAGGCGGATTTCTGAGTTCGAGGCCAGCCTGGTCTACAGAGTGAGTTCCAGGACAGCCAGGGCTACACAGAGAAACCCTGTCTCGAAAAACCAAAAAGAAAAAAAGAAAAAAGAAAAATCTGTCGTCGTCGAGGGGCTAGCCTGGCCACCTGAGCTTCGATACACGGAAGACATGGTGGAGTGAAGAACCAATTCCACAGTTAACCCTCTGCTTGCCATGCCGCCTTATACACAACAGTTGAGAAGATACATAGTAAATTATGCTATTTCTAAGTCCATTGAACCCAAGTGAAACACATGAGTGGTGAGTGGGAAAACTGAAAGAATGCCAGAATAAATATAAAACATTTGAAGTCAGTGAGGTGGCTCAGCCAATGGGAGATTGTCTCCCTAATGCTGCAAACTTAAGGACTCAAGGTCAAACTTCTGACCCCACTTGGGGAAGAGGGGAGGGATGGAAAGAGAGACTTCCTCTGTAGCACCATAGCTGGATGCCCAAAACACACATCAAACACAATAATGATGAGATACTTTTTAGTGTAGAAAGTTTTATTGGTTCAGGAAAGACTCATTAGACACACAGGTATTGAGTGAAATGTTGAAGATGAGGATTTCGGCAAGCTCTTACAGAATTAAGGCATTTCTTTTGGGTAAAAATTGGAATAAAATGAATTGTGCATAGCTGGCAATATTTCACTGGTATACTGTTAGGTGTGATTTTGGTCTTGTGAGTTACATATTGGAAACGAACGACTAAGATGTAAACAAGCATTTTAAGAATGTGGGCCATGACACCTGTGACCTTCGAGTAGTTCACTCTACGCAGGCGTGTAGTTACTCATAAGTACATAGCTGCAAAGGTATTACATCTGTATACATCAAGAGGGGAATAAACCAAGCATTGCAAAATGCTAATTGGTGAGTTGAGGTGAAGAACTTACAGGTTTCTGTTGTGCTGTAGTCTTTACTGCACAGTAGTTTTCAAAGTTTTCAGTATACAAACTGGAAAGGAAGAAGTCTAAGCTTGTATATTAAAATAGTTAAAGCTCTGGGTCAGAGATGGCTCAACAGATAAAGGCTCTTGTCTCCAAGCCGAATGAGTTTGATCGTGAGACACAGTGTCTCTCTGTGACTGTGACCACACATGCACCGGCTGTGGTGCTTGGCCGCCTGTGCACATGCAGAACAAGCATAATGGTGACCGGAGAAATGGCTTAGGAGTAAGAGTTACTTGCAGAGGACCCAGGCTCTGTCCCAGATGCTCTCTGCTGGCCTCTGAGGGCACTGCATACAAATAGTGCTCATATATTCAAGCAGGCACACACACATACAAATAAACGATTAAAAAATAGACATGGGGCTGGAGAGACAGGTCATTGTTTAATAGCACATGCTCTCTCAGAGAATCCAAGTTCACTTCCCAGCACCCATATTCGGAAGCTCACAACTACCTGTAACTCCAGTAATCTGACACTGTCTTCTGGCCTCTGGGGACTTAGCCCACACGCAGGTTTCACTCTCACGGACTCTTTTGTTAGTTGGGTATTTATTACTGGGGATTGAAGCCAGAGCTTTGCACATGATAGGCAAAGGCTCTATACTTTGCTACCCTCAATTTAATTCTACTTTTGAGGCAGGGTCTTTTGTAGTAGCTCAGACTGGCCTCTAACTCAATATGTAGACAAGGATGATCTCAAACATCCATCCTTCTGCCTACACTTCCCAATGTGCTGGGGTTACAGGCGCATGCTCCTCCTGGTTTATGTAGCACTAAGAATCAAACCCTGGGCTTCACGCATGTCAGGCAAAACACAACAACAACAAATCAAAACCTTTAATGCCAGCACCTGAGAGGCAGAGGCAGGAGGATTTCTGGGTTCGAGGCCAGCCTGGTCTACAGAGTGAGTTCCAGGACAGCCAGGGCCACACAGAGAAACCCTGTCTCAGAAACAACAACAACAACAAACTCAAAAAAACCTATCAACTGAGCCACAACTCCACCCTCCCCTTTTTTTGTTTTAAGGCAGGGTCTTGCTAAGTTATCCAGGGTGAACTTGAATTTGAGAGCTTCCTGCCTCAATGTCTCAGATAATTAGGATTAGAGGCGTGAGCCGCCACACCTGGTACCACTCAACTTTAAAAGGTTTTGTTGTTGTTAATTATTCATTAGGTCTCTATACAATTTCCCTAGTGCCTTGTCTTTGGAGACTGTGGTGGAGGGTTCTTACCCAATCCCGGTCTCCACAGGTGACCCCGCTGCTGACCATTCTCAGCACCTGCCCTGATGGAAAATTCAGTGTGGTTTAGGTTCCAGAAAGACTCTGGGGACCAAGTTAAGTAAGGACTGTTATTATTTGAAGTTCAAATGAGTCTTCAAAAAACATTATTTGAATACCCACCTCGTCGAACTAGCAGGAACCTGTTCCTCCTCACGAACTATTTCCCTAACCTGTTTGGTGTTTCGAACTCTTCTCCCCCACTTTTGGAACCACCGAATGATTACTGCAGGTCACTTAATGTCCTTACCCAGACCCCTTTATTCTCCTCCTCAGGAACGGATGGGTTTATGGTCCTCATTTATTGATGCAGCTACCAGCCACAAAGATGGAAATCTGTAAACCTTCCAAAAGTAAACATTACGGTGCCGGGAAATAACCACTAATGCAGGACAGCGAAGTCATCGCTTGTTAAGGTGCATCCGTCCTCTCTCTGCTGCAGCCACAGACCCTGGAAAGTGGGTGGAGACCTTAGAGGTATTGTTCTGACATTCCAACCCAGCTACATAATCCTCACCAGCAAATTGAAGCACTTAATTCTGCTAAACTATATAACACTGCCTTTTCAAAACCCAATAGATCCATGTCCACTTTGCTGTAGTTAAAAAAAAAAATTACAACCACATTTGTGAATGTCACATTTCTTGAACTTCATAATTTTAATATCACTTGTGTAGGCTTTATAGTTTGTTTTATTGTTTTAAAAGTCATTTGGGGCTCTAAAAGAAGTCAGTTTTTCCAAAGTTGTCCTTATGATTTTTTTTTTCACACAGTCAGAACTAATAAAACAAAACTGCTGTAGCTATTTAATTCAAAATCTCTTGGAGTTTCAATATTTTCTCTCTGCTGGATACTACAGCCAATAAGGCTCCATGAGATTTTAATTATAGGCCGAATTAAACAAGACTCGCCAAAAATTTGGTGCCATTTATTTTAGTCATTGTTACTGTGCAAGAGAACGAATTTTGCAGGAGGAAAAAGTAGTTCTGGCCTTTCACTTACCAGCTGAGAACTTGGGTAAACTCCTGCAACTTGTTTTCATCAATGAAGTCTACATAGAGTTAAACTTTCGAATTAGCTGTGCTCGAACACATCAGTGAATTTTGCTATTACAACTCGGTTCTGTCTGCATTTACATTGAGAGGTGCATTCCCTTCGGTTGTTGGAATGAATGATTTATTGAGCCTCATATAAAATTATTTTTATTATATGTAATATTTGACAAAAGCTAAGTAGAGTTTTAGGGTTTTTATTTGAACTAATAGATTAAATACAGGTATTTAGTCTGTGACGTGATGATATCAAAGTCTGAAAGAACAGAGGGATGGGCTCTTGCTGTGGCAGATTCACCCACATTCCCTTTCCACATTTTCTAAGCTACCACACACACTGCACAGCACTTTACCGCGGGTGGGTTTTACTGCCCACAGACTATATAGTTTATGGTATTTGTACAGTGTAAAAGGTGATGAACTGAATAATAAGCACACTATTTTTTTTTAATTGGGTACAAGATCTGAGTAAGCATTTCTCCGGAAAATTAGATAGAGGTAGCTAGTAAGTACACAAAGAGATGTTCAACACCATTAGTCATCAAGGAAATAAGTGCAAATCAAAACCACAGTAAGACATCACTTTGCACAGGACAGCTACAAGAAGTCTGCAAAAACAAGGGCTAATGGGGATGTGGTGATTGGAATCCTTACATCTTGGGGGCGGCAATGTAAACTGAAATGGGAAAACAGTCTTATTGTCAGCATGGTTACACACACAATTCCTGTTCCCATAATACCAGGCTGGTTCCAGTGGGCTACTGAAGTTCCACCCTTAGGTTTAGACTCAAGAAATGATAATGTATGTTCAAACAACAGCTTGTTTTTAACAATTATTCTAACAGTGTTAATAATAATGTTAAAATTATTATTTTGACAATGGAAACACAATACCCAAAGTGAACAACCCAAATGTGGATAAATAAAAATGTGGTATAGCTGCACAATAGATTATTATTTAGCCAGGTGTAGTGGGGCACACCCAGGAAGAGATTAAACTCAGGAGGTAGAGGTAGGTGGATCTATGAGTTTGAGGCCAGCCTGGTCTACAGAGGGTGGTCCAAGACAGGCAAAGCTGCACAGAGAAACTGTCTCTGAAAAAAGTCAAGTGTGTGTGTGTGTGTGTGTGTGTGTGTGTGTGTGTGTGCAGAATCGCCCAATTGAACCCAGATCTCACCAATATGGCTAGTCTTGCCCTTGTCTCTCCTGGAATTACAAGTAAGCTGCCACGTCCATCCAGCATTTATCAGGGCTCTGGGAACCCCAACATAGCTATCTCCCCAGCCCAAGGGGAAAAAGGAGTGACTAGCAGAGTATGTAAACTATCTCGCTAAAGTAGTATTTCACATTAGTAGTTCTTTTAATGAGGAAAGGATGTCATCTGGAAGCCTTACGTGTGTAACCTAGAGTTTCAGCCAGCTTTACAACAGCAAAAGTGAAATCTTAACAGATAATCTAAGTCTAAGGATGCACCGTCAGACTCCTAGGTGACAACCCATGAGAAGGTGGCAGAAATGACGAAGCAGGACTCTAGCTGTCTGAATCATGAGTTCTTCTAATCAACGCACCAACTTGCCCCACTGCATCCCCACCCCAACCTCGCAGAAAGATGGACTTGATTGCCAAGGAACAAAATGTCTGAAGGAAAAAAGAAAACAGTCTAGATTCTGATCTTGGTTTTTAAGATTTCATGAAGTCATTTGGGAGACTATGGGGAACAAATGGCCCCATCCTTGACTCTAAGGATTCTATTCTGAGAAAAGAGAAAAGACAACCAATGTTGAAAGACCATAAGAAAGTCAAGAGACTGTGTGTGTGTGTGTGTGTGTGAGAGAGAGAGAGAGAGAGAGACAGAGACAGAGACAGAGACAGAGAGGCAGACAGACAGAGACAGAGAGAGAGAGACAGAGAGGGAGGGGAGGAAGGAGGGAGGGAGGGAGAGACAGACAGAGAGAGAGAGAGAGGGAGGGAGAGAGGGAGGGAGAGGGAGAGAGGCAGAGACAGAGACAGACAGCAGACAGACAGACAGAGACAGAGACAGAGATCAAGAAGGTGAGGGAACACTGATGGTCTGTGAAGGGTGGGGAGCTGTGGAGCCATCTAGAAAGCCAGAGGCATCTGCATGCAGCAGCAGTGAGCTCACCCACTCTACCTGCTGGATCTGGAGGGACTGCACATCTGTCAAGCTATGTTTGACTTTCGGAGATTGCATTTTCCCCAGATGTGAAATGGACCTGGCATGTGAAATTATTTCAAACTGGCTCATTAACAGGTTCTGGGTTTATTAGGAGAATCGGGAAAATATTACTCACACGTAGGTTAGACCTAAAAGCGAAATTCCTAGCCGAAAGCATAGGTCTCAGAAACAAATAGGAAATGATAGAGGAAGGACACGGACAATGGTGGGAACACACCAGAGGATGAAACAGGAAGTGGCGTTTCGAAGCTCCCAGTTTTTGCCTTTTGAAACTTGAATCCAGTTGTTACACAATCTGACATACAGTAGGAGATTAATAGATATTTTTTGAATCTTTAAATGGGTAGAGGATCAATCCAAGGTCATTGGGCTTTTGTATAAAGTGCTTTTACCCACTAATCCATCTTGCTGGCTCCTGTGAGTTTTGAAATTGTCCTGTGATGCTGGTGATCAAGCCCACACTCCACTACTGAGCTACACCCACAGCTTTCTTAGCATCTTTAGGCTCCCATTTCCTTCAGTGTAACAATGGGATTAGATTAATGCCTTTTTTTTTTTTTTTTTTTTTTACCCTTTTGATGTTTTGAATGCAAATAATATTATTTTCTAGCTATTCCGTATAAAAGACAACAATCCTGGTGTGGTTTTTTTTTTGTTTGTTTTTGTTTTTGTTTTTCTTTTCTTTTTTTTTTTTTTTTTTACAAGCTGTAAGTCTACATTGGGCAGGTTTGGGAGCTATTCTAACATATGTCCCAGCTGTATGTCCCTTGTTACTTGCTGTTTCTCCTGGTCACATGCTCATGGTCCATCTCCTCTCATGGGGCTTCTTTCTCTCCTGGTCTCTTCTGTTCTCCTCCCCTGCTTGCTCTCTCCTGAGATCCTTCACTCCATCCTCAAGTCCTGCCTTTCTCACTCTACTGCCCAGTCACCTTTTATTGATCAATTAACTTGAGGAGCAAGGTTTGTACAACAAAAGCTGGTGTGTGTGTGTGTGTGTGTGTGTGTGTGTGTGTGTGTGTGTGCGTGTGTTGAATTTGTGCATCTTGGGGCAACCAGATCTTGGGTATATAATTTAGCATCTAAATACATAGCACCAGACCAACCTCAACATGTGAAGGTTAAATACATTGTTAACTTGTAAATTTCTGGCATATAGTAAGCACTTAATAAATGGTTGCCATGGGAATTTTACAATTCCTACCACTGACAATGACATCACAGCAGTGATGAAGGACCAGCAATCCCCAGGTTCTCCCAAGTCTTTGGGGCTAGAAGAGGCATTGGATCCTCTGGAACTGGAGTTATAGATAGTTGTGAGTTGCCATGAGGGTGCTGGGAACTGAACCCAGGTCCTTTGCAAGTACTCTTAACCACTAAGCCATCTCTCCAGGCTATTTTGTTTTGTTTTTGAGACAGAATCTCACTATGTAGCCTTGGCTGGCTTGGCTTCAAACCAAATCACAGAGATCCATTTGTCTCTACCTCCCAGGTGCTACGATTAAAGGCATGTAGCACTATGCCCAATACATTATATATTTAATTTTATATATCTATATCTATATGTGTGTGTGTTTCGAGTATAATATATATTTTAAAGATTTATTTATTTTATGTGCAGGAGTGTTTTGAGGCATGTATGTCTGTATAATATGTATGTGCACTGCCTGTGGAAAGGGCATTATATTCCCTGGAACTGGACTTACAGGTGTTTGTGAACCACCATGTGGGATGCTGGGACTTCTGGAAGAGCAGCCAGTGCTCTTAACTGCTAAGCCATCTCTCCTAAATTTTTTTTTAAGATTTATTTATTAAATGTAAGTACACTGTAGCTGTCTTCAGACACACCAGAAGTGGGGGCATCAGATCTCATTACAGATGGTTGAGAGACACCAATGTGGTTGCTAGGATTTGAACTCAGGACCTCTGGAAGAGCAGTCAGTGCTCCTAACTGCGGGGCCATCTCTACAACCCAATTTTTATTTATTCATTTGTCTTTTTTCGAGACAGGGTTTCTTTGTGTAGCCCTGGCTGTCCTGGAACTTGCTCTGTAGACCAGGCTGACTTTGAACTTAAGAGATCTTGCCTTTGCTCCTGCGTGCACCACTGCCTCCTAGCTCCTAATTTTATTTTATTTTATTTATTTTTTTTGTTTTTTTCGAGACAGGGTTTCTCTGTGTAGCCCTGGCGGTCTTGGAACTCACTCTGTAGACCAGGGTGGTCTTGAACTCAGAAATCTACCTGCCTCTGCCTCCCAAGTGCTAGGATTAAAGGCGTGCGCCACCACCGCCCGACAAAAAAATCAGTTGATTCTTAAGGGGACTGGAATGATGGGTCAGAGGTTAGAGCACTGGCTGCTTTTGCGGAGGGCCTGAGTTTGATTCTCAGCACCCACACAGTGGCTCACCCACAAACACCAGTTCCAGGGACCCAGCATTTCCTTCCAGCTTCTGAGGGCAGACACTACATGAACATGGTGCACAGGCAGATAGGCAGACAAACCACACATAAAATAATAAAGTTTTTTGTTGTTGTTGTTAGTGTTTTGCTTTTTACTCTTTAAATTCTGATTTACTGAATCACCCAGTCTGTGATCCAATGAAGAATTAAAGGGAAAGTGTCCCAGGTGTGCTCACCACTATGCACCAGCAGAACCAAACCTCTTGCCTCAGGCTGGGGATGTAGTTAGTTGACAGAGTGCTTGCCTAGCACTTATGAAGCCCTGGTTCAATCCTTAAATGAATGTGGCATTGTGGCACCGGCCTGTAATCCCAGCACTCATGAGGTAAAGGCAAGAGGATTAAAAGTTCAAGGTAGCTAGCACTGGAGAGTTAAGAGCACCGACTGCTCTTCCAGAGGTCCTGAGTT
This sequence comes from Montemys delectorum, assembly GCA_019843815.1. Taxonomy (NCBI): domain Eukaryota; kingdom Metazoa; phylum Chordata; class Mammalia; order Rodentia; family Muridae; genus Montemys; species Montemys delectorum. The sequence goes on from JADRCD010218960.1 coordinate 53,999, forward strand.
CAATTTCCAGCAACCACATGGTAGTTCACAACCATCTGTAATGGGGTCTGATGCCCTCTTCTGGTGTATCTGAAGAGAGCAATGGTGTACTCATACAAATAAATAAATAAATAAATAAATAAATAAATAAATCTTAAAGAAAATAAAAAGGTTCAAGGTAATCTTTGGCTACAGGGAAATGAGCCTGGGCTACACAAAACCCTGTCTCAAACAACCACTGACCTCTTAGCTGGTTTTCCAAGCCAAGGCATTAGTAGCAAGATTTTAAATTCCTTTCCAAGCAAAAGTTCCCAAGTAAGATTAGATCTAACAGGCAGATTTCTGAGTTCAAGGCCAGCCTGGTCTACAGAGTGAGTTCCAGGACAGCCAGGGCTACACAGAGAAACCCTGTCTTGAAAAACAAAACAAACAAAACAAAACAAAACAAAACAAAACAAAATCCAGAAGATATCGATCAATGGAAGATGGAGAGAAGTGAAGGAATTTGGAAAGGTGGGACCATTAGAAAAACAAGGGTGTGGCCAACAAGATCGCTTCAGGTAATGACCTTAATTAGATCTCTAGGACCATCTCGGCTGGGAGAACGATTCATACAAGTTGTCCTCTCACCTCTACCCATCCCATGGTATGTGCAGTGCGCACACACATATAACACACACACACACACACACACACACACACACACACACACA
>JADRCD010218961.1:18929-51147 GCA_019843815.1 Montemys delectorum
AGAGAAGAGAAGAGAAGAGAAGAGAAGAGAAGAGAAGAGAAGAGAAGAGAAGAGAAGAGAACTTCCAGTGGGCATAGCCCGGGGAACCCCACTAGGTAAAATTATAAAATCTTGTGATGTTTGCAAACATGGAGGAAGCAATGATCCATGAGCACATAACAGGGCAGGCAGTACTGTCTGAGAAGCAGTGAAGAATGATTCATCTTAAAACACCTGAGAAGAGCACTCTCCTCTATTAAGGGAGAAAGTGCACTGGCACCTTAAAATATGGGACAGCCCCTGGGGATGTGGCCACTGGGGATGCGGCTCGGTGGTAGAGTGATGCCTGCCTAGCATCAATTGAGCATTGGATCTGGGTTGAGGCCCCAGCCCTGCGTTAAGTGGATGTGACGCCTGTAACCCCAGCACTGGAGATAGACAAAGGATGATCAGGAGTCCAGGGTCATCTGAAGCAACATAGCAATTCAGAGGTCAGCCCGGGCTCTGTGGGGTCCTGTCTCAAAAAGAAGAGAAACATGTATAGAAGAATTAAGAGAAGAGTCAGAAGAATTAAAAGACATGTAGATCATCTGAGGTTATATTGAATACAAAATGTTTCAGTAATGACACAAGGCATACATGAATTCAGTGGTCCAACTAAAACGACAAATTATTACTAGGTATACAGAAAAAAAAATCAGGATCCTGTGATATGCTTCTTACAAAAATCAGACAACCAGAAAATATATGGGAAAAGATGCGTTAAAGTAAGTATAATCCAAAGATTGATCTAACTATTGGAAAATAAAAGTGATTTTGAAGGCATAAATAAATAGGCATTTCATAGTGAGGTAAGTACAATATGTAAAGTACACACTAATACACACACACACAGATGGTTCAGCGGTTAAGAGCACTGACTGCTCTTCCAGAGGTCCCGAGTTCAATTCCCAGCAGCCACATGGTGGCTCGCTACTATCTGTAATGAGATCCGATGCCCTCTTCGGGCGTGTCTGAAGACAGCTACAGTGTACTCATATACATAAAATAAATAAATCTTAAAAAAAAATGAGAGAAAGAACAGGTTAAAAATGAACACAAATGTAGACAATTTGAGAAACATACTAAGAAAATTAGCCTGATTGCCTCCTGCCACGGACCGGGGTGTCTTGCCGGGACCCCGTGTTCCGCGGGACGATGGGTCTTGGCCAAGTGTGCACGGGATTCGGCTGGGTCAGAAATCAGACTTGACACACGAAGTGTGTTATTTAAATATATTTCTTAAAAAATGGCATGAAACTCTTACAATCATTGCAAAAGAGATATTAAAAAATCTAGCAGCTCAGTAGTCAAGGTACATCTGAGTCTACCTAAAATACACTGGGTCTAAAAACAGCAGCCATCTCCTCTGGTCTGGTGCAGCACCCCTCAGGCTCTCTCTGAGCACGCTTGGGCCACATGGGCCCAGCCAGAGTCCTGGGGGGCTGCGGACTGAGTCGAACTGCTCAATGCAGACTCCGCTATCTAGAAAAACTAACTGCTGCACACTGTCTCTCACACACACACTCGGCTCAAGGTCCTGTGTGGCAGCCTCCCATAGTCCCATCTGTCACTAAAATAAACAAAAGCATTCCTTTCAAGCAAATGGGATACTTGCCAGATGTGACGGATGACTGGTCCATTTGATGCAATCTAGAGTCACTGTGGCAATGGGCCTCCATCTGTGACAGAGTGCCTAGACTGGGTTAATAGAGGTGAGAAGACCCACCCTGAATAAGGGCAACATTTCCCTTAGGGTAGGGTCCTGAGCTGAAAGAAAAGGAGGGGGTGGGCGGATTCATCAGGGCCAGGCTCCAGGCATTGGCATCTGACCTCTGCTGTCCAGCCCCACCTGTCTCTCTGCTGTGAGGCCTTGCCTCTGATGTGTGCTCTACATAACTCCTGTTCTTCTCAGTGTTCACTCTCCTGAAAATTAAAGAACCTTCTCAGGCTAGGGCTAAAACCGTAATGTTATTGCACGAATTGTTAGAATGACAACAAACTTCACCCAGAAGGCTCTGCCTGACAATAAGCTTGCTAGAGAGACCAGGCTACTCATGATGAGAAGACAGCAAATGGTAGCCTGCAATTATGCTATTATATTATAGAGATAAGCTTCTGGACAGGTGGCACAAAATCACAGAGAACAGCAAGGCCTCCAAGGACCAAGGTCTTATGTATGGAGACCGTCTTAGTTTTTTGTTTTTTTTTTTAATTGATATTGGGATAAGACATTCTGACAAAAGGAACATAACAGAGAAAGCATTTATTCAGGTTCACAGTTCAGGAGACATTCCACCATGATGGGGAAACCACAGAGGGGGAGCTGGAAGCAGATGACAGAGTGCATTTGCATGCCAAGAGGCATAGGTGACAAATGCCAACTGGTCAACCCACTTTCTCCATTTTACACAGCTTAGGACTTAACCCATTCCCTAAGAGATGGTCTCTCCCTACTCACAATAGAGATAGTTCTGTCTACATCAATCCATACAGTCGAGATAATTCCCTGCAAGCAAGCCCAGAGGCCCCTCACCCAGGTGGATCTGGATTCTGTCAAGCTGACACCAGCAGGAACACAGACCACAAGCAATTCTAAGCCAGTGTTGATTTGAAAGATTTGGTGAAGGATTTCAGGTGGTCATTTTGAAAAGCATGACTCTTATTAAAGAAATACGCTCAGAATACGGGAGAAATGCTACTTGTATCTCTTAAGTTGTATTAAAAAGAAGATGAAGGGCTGGAGAGATGGCTCAGCAGTTAAGAGCACTTGATGCTCTTCCAGAAAATCTGAGTTTAGTTCCTAGTACTCACACTGGTGGGGCTCACAACTACCTGTAACTCCATTTTCAGGGAATTTCACACACCCTTTTCTGTTCTCTGCAGATACCTGAACACATATGACACACACACTCAAGCGCGTGTGCACACACACACACACACACACACACACACATACACCAATGCACACAAATAAAACAACAACAACAACAAAAAAACCAAGACACACTGGCCAATCAATGCAGTTAAAGAGGCAGTCATGGTGAAAGAAGGTGTTAGATAGCTTGTCACTTCACCAATTTCATTGACACACTTCTTCTGAAAAAATTGGACTGATCCAATAGTTACACAACAGGGACTACGTTCAAATAAATAGTTTTAAAGCCCAGAAGTAAGCGAGCCAAAGACTTTGGCTGCTCATTAGAGTTCCCTGTGGTCAGCTGACCTTTAGCCAGCCTTCTCTTGGGTTTCTGTCTAGGGTTCTTGTGGAAGACAATTGCTCTTATCCAGTGTCAAGCCTGGGTCTTTTGAGTGGCGGCAGGGTTTCTAGAGTCTCCTCAGATTCCTTCTGTTTAAAATTTTCTTTCTCTCCAAGAGGAAAACAGCCAGCCAGTTAGAAATGTCAGACATGTGGAGTAAAGTATGCACGAGGAAGTACTCCTCGGTCTCTCTTCAGAGCATTGGCGCTGAGCTCTGGGTCGAAGAAGCTGGTCCACCACCTGCAAACGTTTTGCTGACCTGAGGAGTTTGCTGACTTGGGGAAAAAACAGAGTTCAGAGAGCCCATTTGCTTTTCCTGATGAAGAAACGTGGCGAACGTCAGTCAGTCATCATAAAAATTCTGTTGCTCACTAAGGAGTCAAATGTCTATCCAAAACCTATTATACATCAGGTACGATGTGATTTGTGGCGATGTTTAGAGACATTTCCAGGCTGAATATCAAGATCTTACAAGATTAACTTTTACTTCTGAATCATAGGGCATGAGAGAAAAACCAAAACACATAGATTTTATAACAAATAAATCCACTTGATTTTGCTTTGCTTGGTCCAATATGTCCTTAAACATTTTTTTTTCTGACAGTAAAACTTCTTATTCTGGAATATTAATTGTATCACATGGGTCAGTAGAAAGAATGTTTTTGTGTGTGTGTGTGTGTGTGTGTGTGTGTGTGTTTTCTAGCCTTGGGGGGGGTGTCCACGGCACCCACCTTTCTTGACTAACAGAACCCCCTCCCTGTCATCAAAGCCCACATTATAGCATTTCTGTAACCCACTTCTACTGCACATCTTTTGTCTGACCAAGGCCAGGAAAGGTTCTCTACATCGAATGATATATGTCATCGTAGCTTGGGCCTGCCTGGATAAGTCAAGATAAACATAGCTTGAAGTCTATACCCTTATTTACATTTGGTAAGTCCTGTTGCCTTAAAGATGTTGAAAGGTAGGTGCGGGTTGTCTTTACAGAGTCATTTGTAGCTGCTTGTATTCTAATACTATTTATGTTCCCCCAAGAAACTGTTTACTTGGGAGGTCTGCAAGGAGCTTCTGAGAACCTGCCCCAAATGATTCTGATTGGTAAATAAAGATGCCAACAGCCAAGGGCAGGGAAGGACAGACAGAAGCAGGATTTTAGGATTCCTGGACTTGGGACTGAGAGAGAGAGGAGAGGAAGATCTGCCATGCTTGGTGGAGAGTGTGGACAGAGGAGAGACACAGAGGCTGCGATGCAGTAGAGAAGCAAGGAGAGCTCCCTGGGCTCTGGGCTAAGGAAGCAAGGCCCAGAAGGCTGCGCAAATGGGTCGGGAGTGGCCAAGATGGAACGCAGGATTAGTAAGCAGTAACTTGACATTAACAGCGTGGAGGTTGGGCAGTGGCCCAGCTACTGTGGTGTTTGAGGGATATTAAAATATAAAGGCTGTGTGTGTGTCCTTCACTCAGGAACATAAACCACTGAGGTGGGTGACAAACCACACCAACGGGATTTGTTAATTAAATATTTATTTCTGCACTCATTATCTGGCCTATCATGGTCAGTGATGACTCTGATGAAGATTCACACCCTATAAGTCTTGGAAGCAAGGTCCCAACTTCGCCACCATTCTTTGCTTCCTAGGCCATCCTGGGCTGTAGCCAGTTTCCTCCTCTGCAGCTCCCGGTCAAGACACTGATTGAGGACTGACTACTATCAGCACTTCCAGTGCTGCCCTTGCCCCTAAGTGATTCAACCTTTCCCACAGTTGTTAAAAAGCTGATTTTCTCCTCTTCACTATTTATCTGAAGATGTATGCTAACATAAAGGAGCAGACTTCCTAGAGCATCCTCCAAGGAGGGAGCTATTTCCAGCCTTTTCTTCACACTTGATTTTAAGTTAAGTGCACATAAGTGCACATAAAACAACTATACGCCGTAATTCCAAACTGCATGCATACCCACAGTTAAACACAGCTACTGCCCCTCACCAACGAAGCGTCTCTCTACTGAAGTTGGAGACGATCACAAAACACCCACAACTGGACACAATGCTGAGATCAACAGGTTGTGGGATGCCCAGCCCAGACAGACACATTTATATTACAGCTCCTTCATTTAGGGTTCAGGGAGTCAGAAAGACTATGAGAGTCAGAACACCAGGCAATCAGCTGGGAGACAGCCTCTCCTAGAAATGGTTGTGTCAAAAACACTGGGAGAATGATAACATCAACAGACATGCTAAGTCAGAAGGGGGGGATTTTTGTGGGATCCTATCCATAGACAAAGAACTACAGACAGCTATGACTCCCAGGAGAGGGAGAATTAGACTCTCCAGGGATAAACCACCTTATTGGTTGTCCAACACAAAGTGGTCGTCCCTGAAACTACGTATACATGAATAACAAAAAGGGACTCATCAGATTGTATTTATATATTTCTGCTCATATGTATATATGTGTATATCAATAATAATCAAGTAAAAAAGCTATCACTTGGAGAAGAGGGCATGGGAGGACCTGGGGGGTTGGGGAAAGAATTGGGGAGAGATGTAATACTACTTTAGCAAAACTTTAAAACATTTTTTTAAAAAATTATGTCATATTTCTCACCTCTTCCCTCAGCTGCCCTGACTATATAATCTAAATTGCTCCCAACTCTGCTCATTCATCAACTTATTCTGTTTTTTTTATAGAAGTCATTGAGAAGGCTCAGCACTTCTCAGGATGTCTCTGTCCTCTTCAAAGCTATTCCTGTGTGTCAGTCTAATCTCTCCCATTGAAGTAACAGTTTCCTAAAGATATATAGCCCACAGTTTGAGAATAAGTATCCGATCTCCATAATTTCATAAATAAGGAAATAGATGCTTGCACAAGGCATGAACCACTTATGCAACACTGCTAGCCACTTAGCCCCCAAATCCAGGAGTTGATGGATTGAGATTCAAATTGAATTTTAACTCAATATTTTCAATTACTCCTTTGTTAAAAAAGTAAAAAAGCAAAATAACTTTTGAATGCCAGTCTCTTGGGTATTTCTTTTTTCTATTTACCTTAACCCTGTGTTGCTTTTTTTAATTTTTTTTTATTTTTTTTTTTTTTTGGTCAGGGACTGATGGTCTCTGTATCCACATCACTCTTTTTGACAAGCAGAGAACAGCTTCTCTTTGTCTTACCAGGCTGCTTCTCCTCTCACTTCCTCTCCACCTCCAATTCTCTTTCCTGTCACAACATCTAATACTCCATGCTTTCTCCTGTGTGGGAATCCTTAGTTGCATGGCAGTTTTCCTTGGATCTCTTAAGTCTTCCCCCAAAATGATTAACTGACCCTCTCCTACTGGACTTTGTCCACATTACAGCTTTCTGCCAGCACAGGCAGGGAGATAGAGTCTCATAATGATGGCTAAATTGAGCAGTTATTCCTGTGGCATCTTTCTTCAGCAACTGAAGACTTCCAGCGGGTTGAGGTCTGGCATCTGTATGGCTGGGAAGATGTGGAGGTCAGGCCAGAGGAGAATACGAGAAGCCGGAAAAGTGGTATATCATTGGTGATTACAAACTAGCCACCAGACCACAGACTAGACATGCCCAGCCATTTCTCTTTATCATTTGGGTCCCGAGGAAAACATACTTTGGGAGCATCACTAGGTAGGTAGAGTTGACTTATCAATAAATCAATCCACTCCTCTATCGAGCACACACCGAACAGAGAGGTCTTAGATCACACGTGAGAAATGGTAATATAGGTTTCGATGCTTTACAACACATGGCACCAGAGTGAACAGTATTGGTGGCTGCTGTGTTCGCAGAGGGGAGCTTGCACTTCACCCTTCCTCAGAACCTCCTTTGTGAAGCCAGAATAGGTAAACGCAACTTTCAGCCTTGTTTCAGATTTAAGGGATGAGAATGTTTTCGTCCATTTCAATGCTGATGGGAGAGAGCCCATGGCAAATGGGATATCTGAGGTGGGGGAGAGGGTATTATTTCTAAAGCAAGAGCCTTTTCTTGGATAATAGAGCAAGGAATTGGAAGAGAAGGGAGGTTGGGAAGGAGAATACCCTTTTCCCCATGGAAGGAGGCAAGCTGGGGAAAGGGCTACGCGTGCATCTCTGTGGATGGGTTGAGAGGAAGTAGTTGGTTCCCTCAGAAGGCTCTATCTTCTCTGTGCAGCGGGAGCTGACGGCTTCAGTGTTAGGGGATTTGGTGAGGTTGGAAGATGGAGGACGGCGGAGGGAACATGGAGGGCCGATGGAAGCTGTGCTGGATTTCTTGACAGCGATTTGTTTTGAACACTGATTGTGAGCGTGGGATTGCAACTATCGGCTCTCTCGGTTTTCACAAGGACGTTCACCAACCATGGCTGAGTGGTTGTCGTGTGCGAGGGAGGCTGAGGCGTAATGAAAAGGAATTGGAGCAAGGAGTAGGGGAGACTGGAGAGTCACCGAAGGACCCGGATGTAAACAAGGGTGAGGCACAGAAGGAACTCGGATGTTGCAAGATGGTGGTTCATGGGGACCTGAAGGGCTCATCTCGAGAATCCTGAGAGCTGAGAGCTGCAGCAGCGATACGTAGATGAGCCACCCAGAAGGACAAAAGTTGTGAGGTGTCTGGATTTTGATGGTAGAACATGTGTTCAGAGTGACAGAAGACTCCTGAGAAGAACAATGGAAACACATAACCGAAGAGTCCAGGGATGTCGGTGTTTGTGGTGTAGGGAGTTAATACAGACAGAGAAGTCACCCAAGACTAGGGAATGCCAACCAAGGTTTGGTAGACAGTTCTAACAAAGGGAGTTAAGAAAGATAGAGTTGGCCAAGGGGTGGTGGCACACGGCCCACGGCCCACGGCTTTGATCCTGGAAGGCAGATCTTTGAGTGGGAAGGCAACCTGGTCTACAGAGTGAGTTTCAGGATAGTGAGGACTACACAGAGAAGCCCCGTGTTGAAAAACCAAAACACAAAACAAAACAAAGAAAAGCAGAATCAGAAGCCCGAGCCTCAGTGCAGGTTTTGGGTCTTTTTGTTTGTTTTTGTTTTGTTTTATTTTGTTTTAATGAGTGTCAAGAGTTGAATTATTGCAAGGCAAAACACTTCTTCTGCTTCCAGACTTGGGGAGGTGTCTTCAAGAGAGCCATCTATTTTCAAAATGGGGACAGTCCTACCTACGATTTACAGTAATGATGATTTAGCAAGCTAGTATGTGTGGACTTGCCTGCCATGCATAAAAAATGACTTTGTGTATTTGGAAAACAATATAATTTACCACGCACCGGACACTGGTAGGTGAACTTTGTGTATTGCCTCCTTTCTTCCCACTGTGGGCTGGGAGTTGAACCCAGGGCCTTGTGTAATACAGACTCTTGGTATCAGGATCGCCTCCGAACCCAGTGACATCACACCTAGGCCCCAGTGACCCCTGTCCCCCACTGTGGCCAAGGCAACTGCCACCATATTCCCAGAATCCACCTTTACCTGCAGCTACGTCACTATCCAAATAAAAGGAAGAGCCCTCTGACACCTCTCTCTCTCTCTCTCTCTCTCTCTCTCTCTCTCTCTCTCGCTCTCTCTCTCTCCTTCACTGCCACCTTTACCCTTCTCTCCTATAATAAACCTCACGTGGAACCGTTTGGCCTGGTGTGGTCTAACACAACATTAGTGCTGAGACGCCACCCCTGAGTTAGCACAATCTGATAGGTAGGTCTGTTACTTGCCATCTGTGATGGTGTCCCAGCCTGGAAGTGGCAGAGAAGAGCAGCGTAGTAAGTCTCAGGGCAGAGCCCTCACATTTAAGTCTTCCTGTGCATATGGGAACTGGGTTTATAATGGCTTTACTTTGCAACTGTTATAGATAGTCATTGTGAATGATGCAAGGTGGGACTTTTTTTTTTTTTTTTAATCATTTGAACCGAGACTAAATTAAGCCAGGATTTAAGATGAATACTTTGGGGTGCCTGCAAAGATCTGTAAAGATGCAGTATTAAGTTGTCTCCAGCATGATAACTCCACCACCACGAACATCTCACCTGTAGGACTCCAGATGAAGGACACCAGTCAATAACTTCCTGGAATCTGGCATCTCAAGTAAAGTCTATGTGTTGTTTAGTTTGATCTGTTTTATGCTGATGGATAGATGGCAAGATAACATTATGAGCCAGGAAATGATAAAAATGGACCTGGGGTCAATATATCTTGCAGCAGGCCTGAGTGGAATACGCTGGCAGACGTGGGAATACGAGAAGGCTTATGGGGAATACCAGGTACCACACATCCTCCGAACCTGCTTGATGTAGACGGGAGGGCAGGGGGTAGAAAGGCAGAATGCTTTATGCCCCTCTTGCGGCAGAATGGGCTCCTGCATTTAGCACTGTCTCCAGTCTATCCAAGACGTCCAAGGTTAATTTATAGTCTAGCATCCAAGGTTAATTTATAATCCCGAATTTCCAAGAACTCCAAGCTCTCCCCTAACAGGGAAGAGGAATAGAAGTGATGGCCAAATCTGTATTTTAAAAAAGATTTATTTTTATTTTATTTTGTGTGCACTGGTGTTGTTGCCCACATTCATCTGTGGAACAGGAGTTACAGACACTTGTGAGCTGCCACGTGGGTGCTGGGAATTGAACCTGGGTCCTCTGGAAGAGCAGCAAGAGCTCCCAGACGCTGAGCCATCTCTGCAGCCCCTTAAAAATCTCCCTCTGGTCAGGAACGATTCATCCAGATCTCTGAGATCTCTTTTTAAAGCAGGCACTGAAATTCGGAGTAAAAGGTCTCTACCTGTCTCTCTGTCTCTGCCTCAGACTCTCTGGTCTCTAAAAATCGGTCTTCTAGGGTTCTGGTATCTAGAAAAGGCCATTGTTCATGGGTTAAGATGGATGCAGAGTCCACAGGGATTCAGGCTCAATCGTGACCTCTCTGGGGATGGAGGGTGGGGATGTGGAGAGCATTGTCATCCTTCGGAGAGATTAATTGAATGAATATTCAAATCTCTTGAATCTGCTTCCCCGCCCCCCCCCCCCACACACACACACAAAGAACTTTCCCTTGTTATAACCGTTTAGGACCCTATAGCATTTATCTGCACCAGGTTTCTCCGGTCAACAATTGCCTCAGGGATGAGCCTTGGGGCAAGTTGCTTCTTTTCCAAGTCGTAGACCCAAATGACTGTCTTGTACGTCCTTATTAGTTCTTCAATAGGTCCGTAGCCCTCGGTTCAGAGAATTGTCTCTGGAGCATTCCATGGGCAGCTCCATCTCCCCTTTCTTTTTGAAACAGTTTGCCTTTGAGAGTCACAGGCCAAGCCTCTTGCCAGCAGGTATTGAAACGTTTGATTGGATTTGACTCTGTAGTACTCTCAGAAACGTTAAATGGTATTGTCCAGGCAACCTACACAATGAAAGAATGACTATGGCTAAGGCCAGTCTCAAAAGGTAGCTAAAACATTAAAACATGTGCCTGTTGCAAAACCTGATGTTCCCACAGTTGATTCTGCCAAGGCTCCCTTCTGAGATCTTCCTGGAATGTTTTCCCCAGGCCTGGGCTATTCTGATGAGTGTTCTGGCTCCTGGCTCTTTCAAATACGGTTTGTCAGTTTTTCCAAATGTGAGCGTGTAGCATTTTGGAATAGGAACGGCTGTTATGTTTGCTGAATTCTTTGAGCGCTCATGGCACACAGCGCACAGCGCACATCCCACACATCTTTGCCGAAATTTTTGGTTCGAATTCTAAGACTCGTCTCCTCTTGGGATCTTTTTTACAGCTGTTTTCTGATCCAGGAAATCCTTGGACAAAACAACAGATCTGCTTACTGGGATACGAGGAGCTTTATGGAGGAGTAAGAGATTCCTGGCGTGTAACCGGGAACAAGGCTCAGCCTCGCCATTCCCCTTGGAACTGTTGATGTCGGCACAATTCTCCAGATGTGCATCTGTTGGTGTCCAGAGTTTACTGAGACCCAAAACAGCTCCGTCAGTTAGTAACACAAATTTTTACAATCGTTCGCACTCCACGGAAATGGCTGGAAAATGAAACGTTTGGGCCTGGTGGAACCTAAACCCCTCCTGGCTTCAACAACTCAGAAAATTCCAGAGAAAATGGACATGCAGATAAAAGGAGCTGGAGATTTTGCAGTCCTATCCGTACAACCAGTAGATGGCAGACACGCATTAGAATCTGAAACCGATACTGCATGGTGCACGACGCGTAGCCCCCAGTGGTTGATGAGATTTTTCAGGATAGCTACAGATAAACAACTAGGGAATGTTACCTTTAAACAATAGGTCCTTGAATTGCGCTATGATTGTTTGTTTCCACTAACCTGGGTGGGGATTCCACCCTGAAGCCATCCATTTCCTCTAAACCAGGCTTTGAGAGGAAATGTATCCACTGAGGCAGATCTTGAATTTTTTTGCTCACTCAGCCACCCATTGATGGACTCAACAGCAATTTGTTTTTTGTTTTTTGTTTTTTTGTTTTTTTTGTTTTGTTTAGTTGGGTTTTTGGTTTTTTTTTTGTTTTGTTTGTTTGTTTGTTTTTGGTTTTTTTTTGTTGTTTTGTTTTTTTTGTTTTTTACCATAGTCTTCCAGGTACTGGGATCAATCTTTAAGCTATTGAGATGAAAAACTTATGTATCTGAAGACAGTGCCAGAACTCTGGGAAGTCATCCCAAGAAGAGGGTTGGAAGGAGTAGCTCTCCGGTGACAAAAAGCTACTGAAATTCCCATGTAGCTTGTCTGCTGGCTGCCAGGGTGGAAGGCTAAGGTAACTGTGTGAGGATGAATGAGGGCTTTCTTAGCAAGTCTGAAATTAATTGGGAGTGAAAATGAGTCCAGCTGATCCGATAGTAAAAATGAGAGCTGGGGCCGGAGAGATGGCTCAGCAGTTAAGAGCAGCGGCTGCTCTTCCAGAGGTCCTGAGTTCAATTCCCAGCAACCACAAGGTGGCTCACAAACATCTGTAATGGGATCTGATGCCCTCTCCTGGCATGCAGGTGTATATGCAAACAGAACATTCATATACATAAAATAAATAAATAAATATTTGGGGGGGGGGGGGAAACGAAGCCCAGGCCAGTTTTGTCTAGGAAGCTATGAGTCTTAGAGAACCTAAAAGGAGATAATTGTCTCTTACATACCAAGAAAATCACAGCCAACTCCTGGAAGGAAAGAAGTTAATAAGACAAAAACAAAATAAATTAACTTAAAGTTTTGTGCATTTTAGACATGAAATACCCAAGTGCCCAGTTGTTGTGGTGAATCTCCAACTCAAATATGTCTCAGCAATGACAAGACAACTCAATTAATATGCATACAAGCTGTGCACCTAGATTGGGCAGATCTACCACTGCACTACCATCTCATAGATGGAGACATCTATGAGACCCCTTATAACTGGTACTTTCTCCAGGCCACGTGCTTCTGCTCCACTTTCCCTCCACCTCCTCCTCTGTCTGCCCCCCCCTCTTTTAACAACTTTCAACTCCACCTTCCCTTTCCCTGCCCAATCACCGCTCTAGCCTTTATTTTACAAATTAAGGTGGGAAAAAGGTTTACAGGAAATCACCTGAGTGCTGACTCCTTCCTTGTTCACAGCCCCTCTAAGGAGAAGGGAATTAACATCAAATTACAAATAGCCCCCAGAGCTATCTACAACACCCTGTGAGAATTATTTCTTTGTTTAGCTTCTATGAAGAACTCCTCCTCTGTGGAAACGACGGGATGGAGGATGGAGGACCGGATGTAATGGTGGAGACAGAGGGTGAGCCTAACCAGCCCTGTGAATACCACATCTCCTCATTCTTGCCTGGGAAGGAAGAAAGGAGTGAGTGGTTGGGGGTTTGTGGCTTACTCTCTGGAAGGAACAGTCTAATTTCTATTGTTTTGGAAGACAGATTCTGATTCCTATGACTGCCCTGGTCATGGACTGTCAACTTGACATGGCCTGAGAAGGAAAACAATAAGGGTCTCCATTGAGTAGTTGTCCTCATAAGGTGGGTCTGTGGACACTTCTGTGAGAGCTTGTCTTGATTGTTGAGGTGGATGAAGGAGGTTCCGGTTGAGTGTGGATGGTGGTGATGTCATTTCCCAGAGAGATGGACTGAATGTAAGGAATGGAGTGAGCTGGCTAGCAGTCAGCTCCCTCCACAGTTCCTGCAGTACTCCCTCAGCTGTGCATATTCTCTCTGGCCAGAAGTAATTGTAGTAATTGCTATTTTTCTCAACCTACTTCAAAAAAGGTTCAACCTCCCCTCTAGCCCACCACCCACCAGAGGTAGTGGGAAAAAAAGGGTTGTTAGGATATGGGGGAAGCGGACCTGTTTAGAAATAGTTCTTTGGGGTCTTCCAGTCTTTGTTGTTCTCAGTCCAGTCCACTAGCAAACACCACACATGAACCAGCAGCACTCTGCAGACACCACATATAAATCGGCAATGGCAGTTCAAACCAGAAGAAACCACGAGGCTCACCAACTGGCCTGAAGTCAGCATTAGTGGCAAGAAGCTGCAGGGACCTCGGAGAAGTTCTTCAGTGAGTTTCTCTCCATGGCGCCACCACAAGCACAGCTCAGTTACGCAATGTAAGGTAAACCACGTCATACCAAATATATGCATGTCACCAGCGAAGACTAGCGAGGCAGAGCAATGCTTCAGCTCCTACCATCTGTGCGGTTATATTTATATTCCTTCTAAACATCTCATGCCCTTTCAGGGGTCTGTTGGAGCCAAGCATCCTTTCGCTTTTGTCTGCCTCAGCAAGACATTCTTTCGTGTGTCTGCTTTAGGAAAACATCCTCTCATCTGTGTGTACCAGCCAAACACCATTTGACATAACTGACTTTCCAAAGAAACCAGAGGTTTCCACTTCAGGAAATGGTGCACAGAATCTCAGGAAATGGTGCACAGAATCGCAGGCAGTTCTCCCTTCAGGTTCCTGCCTTGAGTTCCCGTCCCGACTTCCCTCAGTGATGGACCTGGGAGCATAATGTGAAATCAACTTTTCCCTCCCAAGTTGCTTTTGGTCAGCATTTTATCACAGCGGCAGAAAGGAAACTAGATCATTCAGTATGAGGGAGAGAGAGGGGCGGTGGACAGCTCTTGACGACCTACCTGTGCCTGTCAGCTCAAAGAAATCAGCACACCCAAGGTACCCTGGGTACTGTGTTCTAGATCTCAATAAAACAAACAAGAGCACAAAATGCTAAAAATCAGCTGTTAGTCTGGATTATTGTGGATACAAATTATGGATAATTGGATACAAAGAGTACTAAGTATATTTCTGAGGCCATTTATCTAACTATTGTTGCCTATTGCTTGGGTTAGCAACAAGTACTGAGGAAAGTTTGCAAACACCAGGGGGCTAGCTTTGCCCAGAGGTCCAGAGACACCATTGGCAACAATACTGATTAAGTTCTGAGGGGCTGCCCACCACTGGAACCTGGCAAATGTGTAAGATATTAGCCGAACGTCTCTTCAGTTGCCAGTACCTCTGTCTGGAGAGAGATTTGCTTGGCTCCCAAAGCCTCCCAGGCCCACGTCATTTTGTTCATTCTTCACATGAACCACATTCAGATTCTGGCTTTCACTATCGGAGATTTTAACGTGGCTCACTGGGACAGCCACGGTAGAATGAGACAGTGAGTTCTGGCCCCTCCCTCATTTCCCTACTAACCCCTCCCTCATCATGACTCCACATCAATTAAGCGTTTGCCTTTCTCTGAAACCCTCAGCTCTTCAATAACATGGCAGCTTAGCAAATGACCCTGCAAATGAGCTCCTGGGGTATGCTTATGCATACTAGAGAAGACAAATAGTACTCTGGTATGGATTTTTTTCTGACTATAAAACTGAGACAAGTATCAGATTTTAAAGAATCATGGGCCAAAGTCAAGTAGTCCTTTAATTTTAAAAGCAAGCTTAGGCCTGTGATCCCCGTGTCTCTTGGAGTGCACGCAAAGTTGAAGTTAAATAGATTTACACTCACGAACTCAGAACTGCTCTATGTATTGTACCCCTCACCCCGACACACACACACCAATTTTGTTTCAGCTCCCAACAACAAGTTGTGCGCACATAGATATTGGCTGTGCAGCAGAATCTAAGCCAGTGACTCTCACTGCCTTAATGTGGAGCTCAGGACATTCTTCTTCTTGTTGTTCTTTTTATTATTATTATTCTGTTTTGTGTATAAGAAACTAGAGGTTGCTTGAGGGCTCCTGGGAACTTTTCATTCACTGGGTAATAGGATACTAGTACCACCCAAATTCTATCACTAACCATGAGTGACTAAATAAATGAATGGATAGATAGATAGGTAGATAGATAGATAGATAGATAAGTAATCCAGAATTATATTTGCAGGACTGGGTTGCAGCTTAGCATAACATAGTGGGCAGCCATTTATTTTCCCCCATCTCTTTGCTTGATCTAACCATATATCTAACTGTAGCTTATTATAAATATAATGAGGATCTATGGGGGAGAAACGCAAGCTCAGAGTCCTAGACAGTTTTATTAAGGTTCATAATTATTTATGTTCCAGATATAATCATATTATCACAGCCCCGGACACTCTCACACATAAAATTCAGGAGACTATTTATTTCCATCCACAGTGCCATGGCCCCCCCTACCCCGTGGCAGTAAAACCAATTAGAGCTGGCGAAAATAAGAACCTGCCAGTAGGCTGAGCACTTGCTTCAAAGAGAACCCATGAGTCAGGGTCACAATGTCCTGCTTTATACTGCGCTCCGCTTTCTGTCTTAAAGTGGCCATTGATAGATTAAAAATGGATGCTATCTCAGCTAAGAAGTTAGTTTTAGGGCATCACTTTAGCTGAAGATGGGTAAAAGAGGGCAAACTGAGGGATGAGGAGGAAGGAAGGATAAAAAACAGTAAGGATGATTGAAAAAAAACCTCCTGGACATGTACCATTTTATTTTTACTTAAAAATTATATATATACATATATATATACACATACATACACATATATATGTGTGTATGTATGTATATATGATCATATATGTATATACATATATATATATATATGATTTTAATGAAGTTATGCTGCTTAAGTGTGACCTCCCCAAGAACTCCAGACTGTCTAATAAGAATCTAAAGTGCCCCAGCATGGGAAACCTTTTGAGTTGTTGGTCAGGGGCCATCCCAAGACATTCCCAAAGCAATGTACACCATTGCTACCGCTCTTGATTGTATCCCAGAACTTGAAGGTAAGGGCCACCACATACTTCAGACACAAAGCTTGGAGGAGTTGACCTGGAGCTGAACGCAAAGCCTCCCCTCTGGCGACTAGCTCTCATAGAATCCAAATGCATTCCGTAAGCCTGCAGAGGATCGATGGAAGCCAATGGTCTTGCCCGGCTATACAGGCTGTGAACCACAGCCATGACCTGCGGAGCAGGATTTCCTCAAGGGTACAGTCATGACACTTATAGTTTGTGGTTAATCAATCATTTAATTGGGCGTAAGGCCCATTAAAGAGAAGAGAATCCATGCCTGGTACTGTAAACTTACCAGTAAGATGACGGACCTGAGAAGAGAGTCTTCTGCTGTTGGGTTTCTAATGCAGTATCATTTCTAACCACATTCTAAATATTGATCTCCATGCCCACAGATACCTGTACATCTCAAAGAACCTTCGTTATGCAGATACAGGAGAACATCACAGCAAGCCACAACTAGTCAAAAACGCAGAGGGTAAAGGTGCCCAACACAGCCTCGACAACTAAGGCTCTGGGGATATCACGAAAGAACGGGAGGGGGAGTTTGTAAGAGTCAGAGTTTGTAAGAGCGAAGAGCATTTGCTGCTAGGAGACTGTGTCTTCTATCTGTCACAGGAAAGCTGCATCCATGAATGATCAACAGTCTGATGGCCTGAACAGAACCTACATACTGACAACATCAGTTCCCATGCCAACGTGGATGGGCAGATCTCACAGGTCCCTACCCCTAGCTGAAGAGCCACAGGCAGTAGACGGCTGCTGACAGAGGGGTAATCTGTCTCTCCTAGGGTGAGCTAGCTCCCTGATCAGGTGGTAAGCCCTAAAAACATACACATACAAGCGACAATGAATGGGCCGAGCAGGTTTTCTCTCTCCCTCATGTATATGTATATACTTATATGTTTTATATACATATGTGTGTATGTTATATATGTACATATATATATATGTGTATTATATAACATGTGAGGAGTCTAGAACTCCTGGGGAGATCATATTCAAGTAGTATAACTTCATTTGAATCATTTATATATTACCTGTAATACATCTTATATATTATATATACATGTTATGTTTCCTAAAATATATGAGTTATATATAGTATATATGATACATACATATATCTCTCAAACTCATGACTACACACACAAGCACACATTTATATATTTATATATTCATATATAAAAATTTATATACACACATATATACATATATGTGTGTATATATACATGTATATATGTTGTGTGAATATATATATATACACACATATATATATATATAAATAAAACAAAAAGGAAACACTAGACTGAGGAAGAAAGGATATAAATTCAGTATTCATATATGAAATCACCAAAGGAATAAAGGAACAAACAAGAGAGGTGACCTTCTTGACCGCCCCTTCACCCCCAATCACAGCCACTCCAAACTCAGGCAGAAATGCCAGCCGTCCCTCTATTTTCTTCCCTCCAGGTATCATCTCCACTGTGGATATCAGTGTGGATCATCAGCAAGCCAATACACCCAGCAGTTGTGGGAAAAAGAACTACAGGTGAGCCCGCCGAGTTCAGGTCACAGGCTCTGTGAATTCCACCGGAAGTTTCCAGTAGGAGAGTCTAGAATTCTTCCCTGTTTCTGTGACGGCTAGTGAATGTCATAGCAACCGTATGCCACTGGGATGCTAATGTGTATCCGAAAACCTCTTAAAATGTAAATACAAAAAGTCACAGAACAGTGACAGCAAGACTGCAAAGTCCCCTCAGTCTACACTTGCCCAGGTGACCTTGGGAGACACACTGGGGCATAGGCATCAATTGACCAGTTTAAAGGAGGAATTTGAATTTGGTAGACCAGAAGGGTAGCTTTCTGAATTTTGCCCTACCGTGGCTGAGGGAATGACCCTGGGGCTGACAAAAGTTTCCCACAGTTTCCAGGTAATTGAGCCAAGCCTGGAGAGGTTTGTCCCTTGAGAATTGGTGGCACAGTTCTGCCAGGGCAACGGCGTGAACTTTCCAAATTACCACCGGGTCCAATTTCCTCTACGCTGCATTTTAAAACAAACAGGAGTAAGGGAATCAAAAGCTTAGCGGCCTGCCCAAGAACTCCTGCGCTTGCCGAAATGGATACTTTCAGGATAATCAACTCTCCTGAGACTTTTTACTGGGAACAGTAAGACGCTAGCCTCAGCTACCCTCAGCTAGAAGATGGAGGCAACACCGGATATTTGGCGTGACTTCACGGACATCGCTTCTTTTCTCCGGCAGCTTATAGACAGATAACTGTTCCATTTGCCCCTTAACTCCATATGTGCACAGTCCACACTGGAATCCCCTGCCTATGCCTGAGCCATTCCTGAAGCTGAAGTATATTTCCGTTAACGTTTGAGAAATTCATAAATGCATATAAATGTGTTTCAGTTCAATCTAGTCCCTCCCCTCCCCCGCCCCACTCTCTCTCTCAATTTCATGTGACCTGTCTATTTGTATTTAACCCACACGTCCACTTAGATCGGCCTGTTTTACGACCGTCTACCAGAACATGGGTAGCCTCTCGTGTTTTGGATCCCTGAAGATAATTGACTCCTTTCTCCAGCAGTCAACGATTGTCAATAGTGCCTCGGCTAATAGCGGCAGATAATGCCCTCATCCCACCTCTGTGCTGGGGATTTTTTTTTCTGATGTGTGCTCCTGCATGCTGTGGCAACTGCTATGAGTACGCATGCGCACTGCTCTATTCTGCCTGGGAACCGCTGTTTCCCTGTAGTCGTTCGCCGCCTCTAGCTTTTTGCTTATCCTTTTAAGGCTGGGTGGAGAGGGCTCAACAAGACTCTAATCTGTTAAATCTATCCAAGTCATGGTGCTGTGCGGACCCCTGAGGAATTCGCTCCTGAGCCAGCCTTCCCTGCCTTGCAACAGAACGGGCTAGGGGAACCGGAGACAGAGTTTTGAGTCTTGGTTTATGACCCTTGGCTTTGAGTTTCAATCTTTCTCACTTGGAAGCAAAGATTTCTACTGTAGAGTGTGTGGAAGTGCCAAACTTAAGGTTAATAAATGTCCCAGTACTTTGTAAATTCAATATAGTGTCAGTAGTCCCTGGAGTGACGCTGTGGCAGGAACCTAGGGCCAGGCACAGGGAGATTCTTAAGCCTTGCTGCTCTGCTCAGTCAGGGCACACAACCAACCGTCCTGATGGCATTCTAAGTGAATCCCCTGCCCCAGGTCGTCCACGTGACACAAAGACACCAGAAGCAATGTATAGCTTAGCAAAGATCCAGTATTTTCTCAGCATTAGGCAGCCATGCAGGATTGCTTGTTCTCTCTTCTCTTTTCTTCTCTTCTCTTCTCTTCTCTTCTCTTCTCTTCTCTTCTCTTCTCTTCTCTTCTCTTCTCTTCTCTTCTCTTCTCTTCTCCCCTCCCCTCCTCCCTCTCCTCTCCTCTCTCTCTTCTCCTCCCCTCCTCCACTCCCCTCCCCTCCCTTTCCCTCCCCTCCCCTCCTCTCATCTCCTCCCCTCTCACCATGTAACCTGAAAGGCCTGAAACTTTCTATGGGGGCCAGGTGGGCCCCCAATTTATAGAGACACCTCAAATGTTGAGATTAAAGGCACGCACCACTCCCTACAGCAGGAATTGTTCTTGCAATATTTTCCAGAAGTTATTCGTCTAGTATCTCTGAACTTTTTTGCAACTTCATCTTGCTTCATGATTATTTTTTTTCTTTAACCTGCCAGGTGCACTGATGTTTTCTGCTGTCTTTTGAGCTGAGACGCTGTACCCACTCTTCCAAAAGTACACTCTTTTCTCCTGCCATAGCCTTTCCCTAAGAATTTCACATCTTGCTTTTCTCCTGACGTGCTGGCAGATGGTACAATTCCTATGCTTCCCTTCACACACACACACACATACACACACACACACACACACACACACACACTGGGATGCTAACCAGATACAGACCATGCACTGGCCCCGTCTCACCTGTGACATTTACAGCAAGAGCCTTTTCAGCTTTTCCTGTGTGTCACCTTCCAAGCCCAGTGTTCATGGGGGCAGTCTTCACAAACAGATCATCAGATCCAGTGCTTAGGATGCAGCAAATCATCTGAGTTGCCAGTTCAGTGTTTCTGGGCAATTTTAAAAATTGAAAAAAAAAAGATTAAAATTTTGGCAAGCGGGGGACATTGTATGTGCCCACTAATGTCAAATGAGCTGGCTGAAATCAGCTAGCACCTCAGACAAGCTGCTGCCTCATTGACTCACTTGACAATAATTAAAAGGTTTCCCTTATAGAAAGAGTTGAGTAGCTAGCCACATTTTTATAAGAACTGTAGAGGGATCGGACCATCTCATATAGAAAGCTAGGGGCAATGGATATAGGTATTGATTTCAGTTTCCCACTGCTCTTATGGAGGGCATGATGGGTAAACCAAAAGATTTTAATATTGTTATTATTATTACTAGCTTAGCTTTGTTCCCTCTACTTTTTATTATAAACATTTTACACCCTCAAAACCATTCCTAAAAGCCCACAAGAGGTACGTATTCATTGGTAAGTGACGATGGCTTTCTCTCTCTCGGTTTCCCCTTCATGGTATTGATGAGGTCCATTATGTTAGAAGGCTCACCAGCGTTTTCTTCCTTTGTTGCCTACCCACCGGTGCTGCCTTAGGTAAACACACCTCGGGCCGTTCCTCATGCTCACACACCTCGAACCTGGCTTTTTCTAAGCATCCCTGAACAGATTTCTTTCTGCCGTACTGATGCAATCACCTTGCCTGACATAGCGTTCACATCCAAGTTGTTCCTCAAGCATCTTTCACAGCTTTTTCAAGAATAAAATAAAATAAAATCCCAAGATTATGCTTTGCTACCTGTCTTGTCATTTTAACTGAGAAAAATCTTTTTTTTCTTTTTTTTCTTTAAAAAAACAAACAAACAAACAAACCAAACAAACATAACTTCTAAGGCTAAAGAGATGATTCAGGGGCTAAAACTAAAGAGCATTTGTTGCAGGACAGAGAGCCTGGGTTCTGTCTCCAGCACCAAAGGTCAGTCAAGACCATCCATAACTCCAGTTACAGTGTATCTGAAACTGTTTTGACTTCAGCAGGCGTCGCACAGAGCAGGGCACACATATACACACAGGCAACACACACACACACACAGGCAACACACACACACACACACACACACACACACACACACACCACACATAAAATAATTAAATCCAAAAGGAAAGAAACACCCAGGACAATTTTCTCAAGTTGGCTAGACTGCGCCCTGCCTCTTTAGAACATCCACTTGGTGTCAAATGTGGAGGTCTGACCGATGGTCATCAGAGACTGCTTTCCGGTCAGAGAGGGACTGCAAGCAACGGACTGTCAGTCGTCAAGGTTTTATGTAGAATCTATTTAAGGGTTTTATGTGAAAACTGGGTTTCCTCTGTGCTAATGGTCCTCATGTGAGGATAATGCTAACTGTGAGGAATGTGTGGTCATGCCTGGAGATATCTTCAGTTCCTCATGTAGGAGCATGGCTACTTCCAGGCAAATACGGTCTATGCCACAATGCAAAGGACTGCTACCCATCAAGAACTGAGTGGCCCAAAATGTCAACCATGCTACCGTCACAGACTAGATCACTCTGTTTATAGCTGGAGTGCAGTGGAAGGCGGGTAAGGGTGCATAAACATCATAAGCAGCCATGATGTCAACTGCAACGGCATGCTGCATATTCAAAGGTCAAGAGCAAATTGCCAGGCTGGCGAGATACTCGGCGGATAAGAGCACTGACTGCTCTTCTCAAGGTCCTGAGTTGGGATCCCAACAACTACATGGTGGCTCACAACCACCTGTAATGAAATCTGACGCCCTCTTCTGGTGCGTCTGAAGACGGCTATAGTGAATTAGGCTGGAGCGAGCCAGGCTGGCAGAGGTCCTGAGTTCAATTCCCAGCAGCCACAAACATGATGGCTCACGGCCATCTATACAGCTACAATGTACTCATACACATAAAAAAAAAAAAAGAGCAAATTGACACCATCCAGATTACTGAAGACCTGGATTAATAGACCTAGAAAGGCTTTGGTGGTTTTCTGCTTATGGGAATACCAACCTTGGCCTGTGGCCTTTTTTTTTTCCCATGACTTATTTTATTTAGATCAGTACACTGTAGCTGTTTCCAGACACACCAGAAGAGGGCGTCAGATCTCATTACAGATGGTTGTGAGCCACCATGTAGTTGCTGGGAATTGAACTCAGGACCTCTGGAAAAGCAGCCAGTGCTCTTAACCACTGAGCCATCTATCCAGCCCCTGTGGTCTTTTTTTAAGGCATCCCTTTTGGGTATAGATGAAAAGAAATATAAATCTCCGCTCTTCTTCTTGCTCTTGCCTTGCCTTGCAAAGTCTTTGTTTCCTTGACCTGGCTAAGGAACAGTCCTCGCCCCATTCCTCCAGAGCTGCCACCCCAGGCTCAGAGACTCTGCTTCTGCTGCCAAGCTGTCCCCTCAAGAGCAAGTGAGGTCACACAGGCTGGTGGCAGTGACTGCGCCAGCCTTTTGACCTTGGCCTGGCTCCCTTCATGCATTCAGTCCCTTGTCCCTGTGGTGTCACTGTGGGCCCTTCCCCTAACAAATGCCTGCTTGTTCTTTCTCAAAGCTTTGCGGGGTGTCAGAGACCCAGACTGAGCCCTGTTTGCACTGCTGGGGCTCCTGGCATGGCCTCGGGAATCCTGCAGCTGCAGAATGAATGAAGCCATTTGATGCCAAGCTATGGCCTCAAGTGGAGTCGGAGGGCACAGGGTCCTCTCAGTCAGCCGCGCTGTCAAATCCTCAAGCACATTCACGCTCCTGCTCTTTAGGGGTTAACACAAAAATCATTTGCTTGTGCGAGCTCCCCACTTTCAGCTGTTTTGTTCACAGAGCTGTGGGGGAATCTGGGTTCTACTCCCATAACACTGGGCTTAGCATTCTGTGCTCAGTAAACATTATTCAAGCCACACAATAGATGTCAGAGTGCTAAACCCGGAGGCCAATAGACTGGTTGGGTACTGTAGAAAAAGAAAACATCTCTTTCCTTTAGCCCCCCTTGGGGCATCCTGCAGAGGACCCTGGGGATTAGACAAATGACGAATTAACAAGAAAAACAAACAACCAAACAGAAGTTTCCTAACATGGAAGCACTAGTAACCCATTTATCAAACGGTTAGAGAGATAGACGTGCATTTTCTTATTTTGTGTATGAGAACCCTGTCGCTGTCTTCAGACACACCAGAAGAGGGCGTCGGATCCCACTACAGATGGTTGTGAGCCACCATGTAGTTGCCGGGAATTGAACTCAGGACCTCTGGAAAGAGCAGCCAGTGCTCTTAACCGCAGAGCCATCTCTCCAGCCCCCACTTACACACATCTTAAGGTCAGAACACGTAATGTATAAAGGACAAGGCAAAGGCAAGGGCTCTCACTTTTCCAGAGACAGCAACTTATCAGATGGCAAATGGGTCAGGAAAGGAACAGGGGAGAGTGGTTGGTTGGTTGTCTGTCTGTTTAGGTGAGGGTTGTGTAAGGGTAGGTATGCAAATCCCTGTAGGTCCATCCATGTGTGAACCGAAAAGGGTCTAGTTGTCTTCCTTGATCAACTCAGCTGATTTCAGCTCAAGGGAATCAACGAGCCAAAAGGGCACCTTTGGGTGTCAGCATCTTCTGCTCCCGTTATTAGCATGTTTCTTTGTTGTCTACGAGAACTCTCTGCAGTTCAAAAACCAGTATTCCTTGAAACGAGTGATTTCCCATTAACTCAGTAACATATGTTCTTTTACAAGCAAACCCCAGTCATACTGTCCCTATATATCCGTACTGTGTGGACAAATTTTTTTTCTAAATGCAAAACAACACGCTCAACTATAAGGGAAGACCTCAAGCTCCAAGACTCTACTGTTGTGCCCAGGGAATGTTAGTGGTCCCCCCCCCCCAAAAAAAAAAAACAGACAGGAGCCAATCTGATGCAACTCATAGCAGGGTCTTTATTCTATTCGAGCTAACTCAGGCCCCCCAGTGCACCACCGTCACACAGGACAGTTTTGGTGACGGGGTTGCAGGGAGCCCTGAATGTCTATCAGGGCAAGGCTTTACAGTAAGCAACGAGCAGGGATTCGTGTGCAAGCATCTATTTGGAAAGCAACTGTGGCCTTTAATGTAATTGGCTGGTGCTGGGAGTGCTATCATAAACTTAATTTCTGTTCTCCTCTGCATTGGTGGTCATTAGGCAGAAGGTGGGCTTGTAACCTGGGGTGCAAGGTTTGTTGGGGGAATAATCTGGGGACCCTGGTCTTGTTGAGGGTGTAACCTGGAGACACTGGTCTTATGGGGGATTGGCCTAGAGACTGGAGCTAGGTTCCAGTTTTGTTGGGGGACAACTTGGAAACTAATGCTAGGTACCAGCCTGTTAGTTGACCTGAGTTCAAACGTAGGTCAGGCTCTCTAAAATGGAGTCTGAACTTAAAAGATTTGGCCTCTCCCTATAATCTTCCACAACTAGCACTTACAATTTCCCACTCCCCAAACAACTTTACTTTCTCCCCTAACCCTGAGCTCTGTGCTGACCCCAATCCATTTCTATTTGTCCAGTGAGCTCACTTTTCTCTTCTTGCCACTGTGCCTTTGTACATTCTCCTTCCCGTGACTCCAACCCTGCCTTTCTCTGTGGTGCCAACTCCCAGGCAGGGTGCATATCAAAACACTGCCCAAAATGTGCTACCCACAGAACCACCTCCAGCTGCCTTTCATACCCTGTCCCAATTCAACAAGAATCCCTGGAAGCAGGGATCCAAGTAGAATCCTTCCCCAAGTGACCCTAAACGGGCAGCGAGTTCCAGAGCCAGTGACTTCAGAGGGTGTTCCGCAACTGTTGACGTGCACAGGTGTCACCTGGTGCTTTTGTGGCAGCTTCTGCATCCCCGAGGGACTCCAGGAAAAGACTCTGCGGACCTTGCTCCCAATGGCAAACCAAGAGGCTTCAGCTTCTCTAAGACCTTGGTTCTTTCAATGGGGTCTCCAGGCTAAGTGCCATTGGCTATTGTCTTAGGGTTTTACATCTGTGAACAGACACCATGACCAAGGCAATTCTTATAAAGGACAACATTGAATTGGGGCTGGCTTACAGGTTCGGAGGTTCAGTCTACTATCATCAAGGCAGGAAGCATGGCAGCATCCAGGCAGGCATGGTGCAGGAGGAGCTGAGAGTTCTACATCATCATCGGAAGGCTGCTAGCAGAAGGCCGACTTCCAGGCAGCTAGGGTGAGGGTCTTGGAGGCCAACATCTACAGTGATACACCTACTCCAATGGGGCTACACCTTCTGATAGTGCCATTCCCTGGGCCAAGCATATCCAAACCATCACAGTTATTGTCTGGGAACTTGTTGGGAATGCATAGTCTCAGGCTACACCTATTGAGTCTGATACCCTGGATATACAGGGTTCAAGATGTCCTGCAGCTGGTCCTGTGTGGACTCACATCTGAGAGCTACTTCTATCCTAGGCAGCGTCCCTGTCAAACAAACACACTGACTGCTTTAACTCAGGATCTTCAAGATGGAGGGTCCTTCCCCAAACCCTGGGATATGGGTCACACATGTATGCCACACACAGAGCAAGAAAGATAGAGCCACCAGCCAGTGTCTTCACTGAGTCTCAGGTGTTCTCCAAGCAGGTGGGGAGTTTTAGTCAATGGGTTTAAAGCAATCCGGGAAAGGCTTCCAGCATCATGTTGTGACTAAGTGGGAATCATTGCAGCCACCAGACCACATCTGAGTGTGAGGTGTCTAAGGATCAGTCCAGTAGGCTGCTTGTAGGTCACTGTTCCATCTGAAGGGGGGGCAGCCATGCAAGGCCCGACTCTGCATCATCCACACTGTGGAATGGGCAGAGATGCAGATCAGGAGAGCTCTGTGTTTACCGTGATCAAGCTTGCTTCCAGAATGCGAGAGTCCCGCAGAGACAACACCTGATTCTAGCTCCCCATGTCCTGAGACCAAGGCTGCATTTGTTTCCTACTCTACCCTCTGTTCTGCAGAACATCTATCTGCTTATGGGCCTACTGACCCCCATCTTCGAGGAGGAGGTCTGTGATGGCTGGGCCTGTGGGATCCCTGCCACCTCGCCCAGCAGCTGACACCTGCAAACACTTATGGATTCTGCAAACATTTGTGGAAAGGACCGGTGAATGGTAGAGAGCTTGGCTTTACCTTCTGGAGGAGTCTGGATCATTTCTTTTCCGACTAGCAGAAAGGGATGGAGAAGACAGACAGAACATGGCTATAAAATACCACCAGGGTTACCCGGCACCTGAATCTGTTCTTGGGAGTGCCTGTACACTTGTTTTGTAGTTCAGTACGATAAAAGGATCACTAGTCCCACCATTCTGGACATCCATCTAGAAGCAGATTGCAGGGAGACACCCAGCAAGCAGGGTGCACTGGCTGGTGCATGTAAAATCTGTTCATTTGTTTGTTTGTTTTTCCACCCCAACAACTCAATTCCCAGCAATAACAACTCTGAGACTGATTCATAAATTAATAAATGCTTAGGCCGTAAACTTCAGTGTGTCCTCCCACTTGCCCTTAACGTATTATCCCTTCGAGTCTAACCTGAGTCCAGCTATGCTGCTGGTTTCCTCTCCTCGTCTTCTTAACATTGATTCCTCGGTGTTTCAGGGTGAAATTCCTCCATTACCAAATGTTTCACAGAATCTTCTCTGTCCCTGCCGGATGTCCCACTCCCTATTCCCCGCCTTAGTTCATTGGCCATAGGCTTCTTCATTGACAGGTGATGCTTATGAGAGATTCTCTCTCTACAGCCTATCTGGAGGAAGATGTAAAGTTGCTTCTTTTTCACCAGGGAAGACACAATGGGCAACGGCAGTTCTCCATTCCAAGTCACAGCATCCCGCACAGGGATTCCTCATCTCAGTTAAAGACTGATGCCAGTGAGGACATCCCCAACAAGGGATGCTCAGCTCAGGAGCCTTAGCCGTTTTTCCTGTTGCTGTGACAAAAGCAACTTAAGGGGGTGGGGGGAAGAAGTCTGATTCATGGTTCTAGACTGGGGTCCATTATCAAGAGGAAGTCAAGGAAATCGGACTTGGAGGCAGGTAGTCATATTACATTCTCAGTGGTGAAACGTGTTTATGGGGATGGATGTTTACACTCAACTGGCTTTCTCTTTTTATCCAGTTTAGAGCCCTAACCTGTGGAATGGTACTACCCAGTGTAGCCTAATCTAGGTAGACCAGATGACCCATCAGAGGCAAGCCCAGAGGCTTACCTCCTAGGTAATTCTAAACCCTGTAGATTGACAGGATTGCCCATCATACCAACCTTAGATCCAAGAGAGGAGGCTGAGGAAGGTCGGGGTGAGTTCCAATCATGCAGCAGTGTCCCAGGGCTGGTGAGGGGCAGCTTGCCAAATCTCTGGCATCCCATTCAGACAAAGTGTGGACGTAGAAAGCCCACGACAGAGGACTTGAAAACGAGCAAACCAGCTCTCTAGAAATTCATGTAGGATCAAACGATGACAGCAAACCCCCAAACACACACCATGAGGAGGAAAAAAAAAATCAGAAGTGAAGAACGATAGCGCTATCTTGAAGGTGTCAGCACTGATTAGGTATCTCCTCTATATACTGTCTACTTACAGGTAGAGGCTTACAAAGCAATCAGGCAGGTGAGCTGGATTGTTCCTGGCTGCGGAGGTGAGGAAGAGACACTTGGAAACTAGGATGGAGATACAGGGCTAAAGGTGAGTCTGTCATCCTTTGTTTTATCTCTCCAGGCCAGGATGACACCACAGTCTCTTCTGGTTGTATGGATGGACCCCCTATATTCTTGCGTCCCTCCCTATTTTTAAGCAGGCTCTCAAATAAAAGTAATAATAATTAATTAAAAAAAAACCCCAAAGACCTACACTTCGGTTTCTCTTAAATGAGAATTATGAGGCCCTAAGCTGTAGGTGACCCAGTTGGGGCTGGGCAGGGGGGCTGGCCGTTAAACTC
Source organism: Montemys delectorum (assembly GCA_019843815.1). Lineage (NCBI taxonomy): Eukaryota > Metazoa > Chordata > Mammalia > Rodentia > Muridae > Montemys > Montemys delectorum. Next base: position 47,468 of record JADRCD010218961.1, read on the forward strand.
TGCTGGGTCGAAGATCCCTTTTCCATCTCTGGGCTTCTTTGGCTTACTCTCCCCTGCCTGATGTTCAAAGCTCTGCTACTCCGGAGCCCTGGTTCTCTGCCTTGGCTCTACCAGGGCGGCTGTGCAGGCAGTGACAAAGCTTCAGTGCATTTCTGCAGGCAAATCAGGCTCCTGTGCATGTGGCGTGACCACTACAGGACCGTGCACTTGGGGCTGTAGAGGAAAACACTCAGGTGGGCATGCCAGCACAGGAAGGCAATTTTGTCAGCTTGTCTCTACACTGAAAAGCCCAGTCTTAAGGCAGCCACTTGGACACAACACAGGACAAGTGTGCTTCAGTGCTGAGCCAGCAGCTGGGTTAGTGGCTGGACTAAGAACGGCACTGGAGTGATGGGGATACTTGAGAGGTCTGCCCTTTTGGCTCCACCTCTCCCAGGACTCTGCAGGCTCCAGATGGCTGGGTGCCAAAGCGATCACTCTGCCTGGGTCCTAGCTATGATGTTTGGGAACCAGCTGCAAGCCGCATAGATCATTTTCTTTGAGTAGAGAGCGATTGCACACCACCCAGAGTTGCTCTCTTCCCCTCCCAAGTCAGCCAGGCTGGCTTGTCTGTCACCGAGCTGTTTGAGCTCAGTGTTCTCTCCTTGCTAGCAGCCCTGATATAAGGAGGGAGGAGCAGAGAAGCCATGTTTGTAGAGCCAGAGTGGAGCCCCCAATTAGGCCAGGCAATCAGAAGCCTTAATGGAGGAGCGCCTGTCAAAACACAGTGGGGTGTCTGCTAACCTCTGCCACTGCTTGCTCGTTGTAAGCAGAAACCATAAGGTGATAGAGAGACAGGAATGGATGAGTCTGTTTCTTATGCCTCCTTGCCTCTGAAGAGTTTGACAATACTGTCAAGCCTTCTCTGGAAAGGGAGCTCTGGAGGATCTACCTGCATTCTTTCTTGAGGAAATATCCAGAGCTACATAGTAAAAAATGATGATGACGACGATGATGATGATGACGAAGACGGCAATGACTATGATGACGACAATGATAATGATAATAGCGATGACAATAATAATGTCAAAAATTGGGCTGTGTATTTAATGCAGGAGTTCAAAGCACAGAGGTTTCACAGAAGAGAAGGGGGAAAAACCAAACAAACCACAAACTCATTACTCAGGGAGGAGCTGAAGGCAGCCAATGACAGCTTCCCTAGCCCAGTCTTCCAATGGACAAGAGGGAGGAGGAGGAATCCATTCCTCTGAGCCTTCTTCCAGCTGCAGAAACTGCAGTCTCATCTTCTTTGTGCTGGACTGCAGTAAGAAGCAACACCCTTAGTGCCTGCCTGCAGGGATCTAGAGAGCCAAGGACTGACTGTCTTGTGGGAATAGAAAACACAGCTCCATTTTGTTGCCTTTAGCAGAGTGGTAGTGTCTGGCAAGAATTCTCACCAAAGCCCTTAAGGGCAGCGTGGCCGGGAGCCATGCTTCGCTGATGAGTGATGTCTGTCTTGGCCGTGGAAGGGGAAAGAGAGGCCTCTGTGCACCCCAAGTTTCATTACTCTTTGCCTTTTCCACCCTCAGTAAAGGCCCCCGTGGGATTCTGATCCTTAACCTTTGCTTCTTGGAAGGTTTTAGCTTAAAGGTATGGCAAAGCAGGCAGCAATTATACGTTTTCTAGATCCCGTGGAATTGGACAAGTTCACGGTTCAAGTCGCACGAAAATCCTCCGTACCCTGTCCCAGACCTGCCTCAGTTACCAGAATGCCTCCAAAACTCGTGCCAGAAAGAACAGACTCCTTTATTTTTAGGTTCAGCCTCCCCATAACTTGCAATCCTGTGGCCCAAATAAAGATCTCAATGACTAAGTCTTGTCTCGAGAGCCTGACGCAAGCAGCTCTGAGCAGGCACCCAGCTTCCCAGTGGGTCCCCCGGCAGTGGCGCCAGCTGCGCTGGCATGAATAAGGGAGTGTCTGGAAGCAGAGCCCAGCTACCAAAGTCTTAATGCCTGTGGGAGGACAGGCGAGCCCAGAAAGGATGACTCAGGCTTGGAATCCAGATAAAGAACTGAGTGGAAGGACGGGAGAGGGGGGTGTAGGAGAGAAGACGGTGGCACAGAAGAAGGGAGAAGTGAAACTTTTGCTACAAATACCCAGCTCTACAGAGATTGAAATATCTTTGTCTTTAGAGCCCATAGTAGATTGGATAACATCACCCCATACACATCCACGGTCTCATCTCTGGTCCCCGTACCTGACCAGTGACTTTGAAACGCGATAAATAGACTTCAGCTGGTGAAAATGTATTGTATTAGCTGACTGAGCTCAGAGTCATCCCGAGGAGAGGCAGAACCATCACGGTGAGTGAAGGCAGTGGTCCCAGAGTTACAAAGTAACACTTGTCGGCAGCATCTAGAAATTGGGAAAATAAGAACAACTTCTCTCCTAGAGCCTCTAGCAGAACACTGTCTTAGGGGCCGTTTTAGATATGTGACCACCAGAATGGTATGAGAATAAGTGTCTAAAGCTTTATGTCATGAAGTCTGTGGAAACGGAGGGACACTTGTCCCTTGGCTTACTTCCAAAGTACTGGCTGGCCATATAGTTTCGTTCCCATGGATACTGGAAATGAGTTTCACGCGGTACTTAGAATGTGCCTTTGTTACACGTTTCTGTGACCTCAGCAGGCTTTTCCTTGGAGTAAATTTTATTCAGGTTAAAGGAATCCCAGGTACAAGGAAGTCAATGCAAATCTACACAGGAGACTACAAACTCCAGGGCCTACGCCGGAGGACTCCTCCTGTCCTGAGCTGGAAGTATCTTTAAGACAGAGACTTCCTGCGGGGCAGTGGTGGCACATGCCTTTAATCCCAGCCCTTGGGAGGCAGAGGCAGGCAGATTTCTGAGTTCGAGGCTAGCCTGATCTACAGAGTGAGTTCCAGGACAGCCAGGGCTACACAGAGAAGCCCTGTCTCAAGATGGAGACTTCCTGAATTCTTGCCCTTATGAGATGCACTTGCCACCCAAGTTCTGCAGCTATATTTATTGATTCTTTTTGAAAACATTTAAATAAGCTTTATTGATTGATTGATTGATTTATGGGGAGAATACACTTGGAGATCAGAGGACAGCTTGTGGGAGTTGTGTCTCTCCTTCTATCTCTGGAACAGAACTCAGATCCTCAGGCTTGGCCTCAAGCATCTTTATCCTCTAACCCATCTTGCCTGCTTGCACCTATTTATTCTTGAGTCTATTTTTTAATTTTGCAGTGTTGAAATCGAATCCAAGACTGCAAGCACACACAGATTAAGTGCCTCTTGCTCAGATCCGCCCTCAGCAGCAGTGATTTTTTTTAAATACTCTCGGTTGACTTTCCTGTGTATTGGTGGAGTTACCATGAAAGCTGTTTCAATATCAGCCCTTCATCTATGACATTAAAAGGGAGAAAGGACTTCAGTCGGGCATACGGACTAAAACCATGTATATCTTTACAAGCTAAAGGAAAGGTAACAGAACAGAATCTACAAAGAATTGGTCTAGGGGTTCTATGAGACCAGGCAGGGCCTCCACAGAGAAACTTACAAGAGGGCTGTCTGAGATGCATAACTCAGAGATGTGTGAATGACTTAAGGAAGAAATTTTTGGTAGAATTTTTTTTTTTTTTTTTTTTTTTTTTTTTTTTTTTTTTTTTTTTTTT
>JADRCD010218962.1:0-11519 GCA_019843815.1 Montemys delectorum
TGTGTGTGTGTGTGTGTGTGTGTGTGTGTATGTGTGTGTGTGTGTGTAAACATCAGACTGCCTTCTCCTTGAGAAGTCCTAGAATGAGGTTAAGCCATAGGTTTCTAAAATTATAACAAGGCAACTCCGATATTCCCTGCCAAATCCACCTACCCAAAGACAAGTCTAACAGGACTCAAGCCCACCTCAAGCTTAAAACCAAACGTCACCCCAGCAATCCAAGTGCCAAAATTTCAGTAACACAGCAGGGCACTCCCAACAGCCCACTCTATACAAAAAGCCTTCATTAAACTCAAGAGTTATATTTAGCAAAAATGGAACCGAAGTTATATTTAGATGAAATGACTTAAAAGAATTTTTACCAAAAACAGCATGTTTAGACTGATCTGCAAAAGGAAAAAAAAAAAGGTTTTAGATTGGCTAGATGGCTCAGAGGGTAAAGGCGACTGCTGCCAAGCCTACTGACCTGAGTTTGATCCCTAGAACCAGCATGGTAGGAGGGAACTGACTCCTACGTTGTCCTGACAGGGTACATGCCCCCGTCCCAAATTAATAAGTGAAATATAACAAAGTGTATGAATCATTTTTAAAAATAGAAGATAGGTTTTCCTTGGATGTTACATAAATTCCCCAAAAACAACCTCCTGTGTGTGCTCAGAGATTTCTGTTTCTCTAGAGGAACAGGAGGTGGCATGGCGAGGAGGTCGGTAGTCCTCGGGAAGCACACGGTAGGATACTTACAGGTCAGCACACACCTAAAGCCCTGGACTGTTTCACACAGAACTGATCTGGACAGCCGGGCAAAGATGCAGGCTTCAGGACAGCGATCCTACACAGCATGCTCAGCGCCTCTCCCTAGACATGTCCCTTTCCTAGACGTTAGTAACATTTACGCTATAGTCACAAAGGTCTCTAGCAGTATGAAGCTGTCTTGCAGAACCACATCCAATGCTGTCAATTTGGCTCTACTCTACCTAAACAATGTTTTGTTTTGTTTTTTGACATCCACTCTATTTTGTTTGTATTTGTTTTGGGGACAGGCTCTTCCTAGGTAGCCCAGGCTGTCCTCAGACTTGAAATGATCTCCCTCCTGTCTTTGGTGTTGTGGGATTATCAGCAAGTGCCACCCTGTGTGGCTTAATTTACATTTTCCTAGCAAAATGGTAGTCAACAATTTCACAATGGTCTTGTAAGCCTGCAAAGTCTCCTCTAGAATGAAGGTATAGTCAGAGCCTGGTAGCTTATGCTTGTGATGTCTTAAGAGGATCCAAGCAGTTCAAGGCTAGCCTAGCCTGGTCTGTACAAGTTCTAGGTCAGCCAAGACTACACAGCGAGATCTTAGCTCGTGTTTCCAAGTACTAGGACTAGTATGAAGTGTGGCAGCTCTTCCCTTCTCCACAAGCCTCAGGTTCCCCAGGGGGCTTGAAAGAGAAGCACACTCATAGGGAAACATCTGTAAACCTAGCACTCAAGAGGCTAATCCTCCTTAGATAGGAGGATCCAAGTTCGAGGCCAGCCTGGACTGTAGAATGAGACCATGTCTTAAAACTTATCCCTTAGCCCAGAGAAAGATGAAGGGTCTCAGGAAGGGACCATTTCCTGGCATTCCAATGAAGCCAGAGGAGAAAGCAGAGGTGACCCACGGAGAAGGCCAGCCTGACTACATGACTGTCCAAGCAGCAGAGATGCCAGTGGTGAGTGCTTTGGCCTCCTGTCTGCAAAGCCAAAGGTCCAAAATAACTCAAAAACACTGCAGCCAGCATCCACTTTGACTTCTGGTTTTGTTTTGTCTAGAAATCTAGAACAGCCGAGAAATGGTACCCCACTTTTATACGTATAGGCCTAAAACAATAAAGCTTACAGTTGAATAATTTAAAGGAGAAACAACAAGACCTAGAAAGCAAAAGACAGATTGAATCATACAGCCCAAGAATCTTCTTCCAACCTACCGGTTCCTGCCTTATCCCTCACTATCCACGTCCCCGGGAAACAGCGGAGGGCCAATTTTGCCTGGATGACCACTTGTGTTTTTCTATGAGAATTGTATTAACTATATTGATACAATCATCAAGAAGAAAATAATAATTTCAGCCATATAGTCCAAACAAGTGCTTAAATGGGTCCTAACCTGCTCTGCCTACTGATGATGCAGCTCTAGGATAGAAAGAAACTTTCCTGCTACAACAGTGAACTTTGTAACTGAGCAGGGCAGCATGTGAGAAACACCAAACAAGGAGGCCAAACTTACGATTTTAAGCCAATTCATTAGGGAGATAAGATAGAGGCATAGGGGTGAGATAGGAGTCAAAGTCCCTAGGCCAGTGGGCTAAGAGATGGGTGTGGAGAGCCATCGAGATGGCTCTGTGGGTAAAGGCACTGGCCAGCCAAATGGAACGACCCGAGTTGGATCATGGGAACTCACATGGCAGAAGAGAATACAACTGACTACCAAAGGTTGTCTTCTGTCCTCCCAGAAGGTACTAACCCTGGCATAAGCCTCAGATACACCCAAGTACGTACACATGTGCACACACAGGCACAAAAGAAAATGTAAAAATTAAAAGAAATGAGTGTGGTGTGGAGGAAATCTCCAGTTAAAGGGGAAACAGCCATATTTGGGATGTTTCTGATGACTTCTAATTTCCTAAGACCTGGCTCAGAGCTGACATATTGGCATAAGTGGCTCCTAACGATTAAACAACAGAAGATGGGACTGAAGTGGCTTAACACACACACACACACACACACACACACACACACAAAGATATGGGAACTCCCTGCGCCTGCACGGGAGGGAAAGCTGGGGGCGGTCCCCAACATTTGTACACACCTTCACCTTGAAAGAGCAAAAGCAAAGCCCTAGATCAATATCCACTTTCAACAAAACTGTGAGGGTCTTTCTCTATCCCAGAGCAAAGGCAAGCAGCGTGGGTGTGATTCTATGCTCCTCTTGATCCATCAGAACCTCCCCCAACCCCTAACCAGTGAAGAACACACACACACACACACACACACACACACACACAGTGTGAGCTGTGGAGGCCAGGAGGCCATCCCGCTCCACCAAGTAAGGGCTCGAAATGACAGCAGGCACAACTCATTCAGTACCCAGATCTTAGATGGCAGCCCTTGAGTATAGTCATATTTTTAAGATGAACTTTTATTCGAGCTCAGGTCCCTGAAGGATGCACTCCTGTGGAGTAGACACGCCATACATAGCTCAGCAGGGAGAACGAACCAACCAACTCTGGAAAGCTCTGTACGACGCAGAGACGGCAAGCAAGCCGCTGCACAGCGGAGGGTGTGCACCCAGGATCTACCATCCAACCTAGCATCAGCACAGGAAACTTGGGTGTGGAGTAGCGGCTAGAACGCCAGGCCAGCCCCGAACTGCACCCCTCATTTCGCAGGGGAGAGAGGCGGGAGCTCCTAGCTGGAGAGGGGTGAAGGAATCCGCCCTCATTTGCACATTGTCTGGGGCCGGGTCAATTTGCTTAATCACCGCTCTAAATGCCAGGCACACAGCACACAATGCGCTCCCATTAACAGGTTTAAAGTGTCGCAGCGCTCGCTTTAAATGAGAAAAGCCCGCAACAAAAGGGGGAAAAAGCCAAGTAAGAATGCCTTAGGTCGCCCTCCAAACCATCTCAGAGGAGTTTAAAACCCGGAGTTCTGCAGAAAAATTGAGGCCCTGGTGTGAGGATTGGGGGGGTGGGTTCTGTATAATCCACACAAAATAAGGAATTTGTACAGTTCACAGCAGTCCAGGGAACCGGCAGGTCAGAGGACATCTCAAGTAAGGATCCTCCAGGCCCTTGCCCAACTTTCCCCCTTGCCAAGGGGAAAGCTGACCAATCTCCAGGAAGGAAAGCGAGACACCCCCACCTCCAAAGGCAGGCACAAATCCAAGTTTTCCTTTGGTAGGAGCAAAGAATTTGGGAGGCTGGGAGGACCCACCAGGCCGCAATCTCCCAAAGGCGAGAAGTTAAAAGAACTTTACTTTCATCCGGTTACTGGCCAAAGTAGTCTCCTACTAGGCCGCCACAGGGGAGAGTTTGACTCCGCAAACAAGTTCGGCCCAGGATGGCTCAGGCAGGAGGCCCCATCCCCCACACCACGGAAAGCCCGGGGGCGCATCCCGCCGGGCCCGACGCCCACCGGTCCCGGCACGGCCCGACTGACACTTACGGTGCGCGCTCCACCAGGAGACAGGGGTCCGTTGGAGAGGTATGGGCTGCTCAGGTCTGGAATCATCAGGAAGGGGTACCCAGGGTACGCAGGTCCCTTAAAGAAAGCGCCATCCTGGGGCCTTCTCACTGCGGACAAAACCAAAGTGGAGTAAGGTCAGGGGTCCCCCCCCAGACAGAGCAGCTATCTGGAGGTCGGGGCGGGAATCTGGAACCCCAGCGCCCCCCGAGTGAGCCCCAGAGTGGCTGCTGCAGCGATGGGAGGAGAGCAGGGGCTCAGCCACCCCGACCATGGAGACCCGTACGGCCAATCGCTGATGGCCGGAGAGTGGAGAGTGACGGAGAAGGCACTTACCTTCGGCGAAGTAGTCGCGCGGCTTCTGGAAAGCGTCCCGGGCGGGCTGCGGGCGCCTCTCCGCCTGTGGAGGAGACACAAAGGCGAAGGCGGGTGAGCGGGAGCGGGACCCGGGTCCCCCAGGGGCTGACCCTAGGAATCCCTTTACCTCAGAGTCGGAACTACTGCTCTGATTCTCCGATTCGTTGACCAAGGAGGACTTGACCTCATCCAGATCCCTCTGCGCCGAAGCGCTGTCGCTGCTCGGCTCTTGCTCTTCGCCCCCCTCGTCCTGGAAGGGGATCAGCTCGTCGTTCGCTCCGAGGTCGTCCCCTCCACTGGTTGCCCCGGCTCCAGAGCCACCGCCTCCCCCGCCGGCGCCGCCACCACGGCCACCACCGAGCTGGGGCATGGTGGGGCCACGGGCCGGGGCCGCTGCGCTCGGAGCCCCGCGCCCTGCCTGGCCCGGCCCGGCGCCCCTCCCTCCCTCTCGCTGGCCCGGCTCCGATCGTTTGGCCGCCGCAGCGACAAAGTTTTGACAGGGCGTGGCTCCGTGGGAAGCCGGCCCAGCACCGCCCAGCCGTGGCAAGAGACACTCGGCTCCGGATCGTCCCGCAGCACGGAACCTAGGGCTCCACAACTAGCCGCCGCCACTGCCGCTGCCTGCTCGGCCCGGGCGTCCCAGCGCCTGGCCCGCCGGGGAGGGGCGATGGGGAAGGAGGGAGGGACCGCCCGGCGGGGCAGGGGGGCCGGAGGGAGGAGCCCCGGCTGCAAGCTGACACCCGCTCCTCTCGGAACCAGGCGAACTGCAGCGCGCGCACGCACTCTCGCATTCACACTCGCGTCCTGCTCGCTTGCACCTTCCGGGGACTGCAACTCCCCTCCTCGTGCGACCACCCTACCCCTCGAACTTATCCAGATCCCTTCCACTGAACTCTATGGCTACCCTGGGAAGTCCTTCTCGCACCCTTCCGCTAAGCCCGAGAATCTAGCCAGTACTCCTTCCCATCTCCTAACTTTCTTTGCAAACAACCCCCAGAACTCCGCGAGGGTTCTTCCCACTCCGCTCCCACCGCACTGGCAGGCAGCACTGCCCCCTGCGGGAAAACTGAGAACTTGCAGATCGGCGGAGCACGACCACTCAGCCTGCGGTTCCTTAGAGTGCAGATCCCATGAGCCCTTCTACTCAGCCGGATTTTGTGACACTTCGAAACAAGCCTAGCGGCCTTCCGTTCCCATTCCTATGGTGTTTCAACGCATTCCTGTCCCCAAACTGTGTTTTTGATCACTTCCTCTTAGTAAGGAACTACCGAAGTTTTCAAGATCACTCTCTAAAGCTGGAGAAAAGAGGTGTGAAATCCGGTACTCATTGTCTTGGATTCAGACGAGATTTTAACTGTATGGATTTCAAGAAGAATTTATCACCCAGAACTCCCAAAGCTGATTAGGAAGCTGCCGTGAGAGCCAACAAGCACCATAAGCAAATTACCTAACCAGCTTTCTAGGTGAGGAACAGACTTGAGAGAGCATTTGGGGGCTAACAAGATGGCTCAGCAGGTACTTAACGTCAAGCCCTGTGTCCTCGGCTCCATGTCTGGTACCCACATGGTGGAAGCAGAGAACAAACTCCCTTCTAGTTGTCCTCTAGCTTCTATGTGTGGACCATGCCACATGCACTCATTCACTCACAAGTTAAATATCGCTTAGAAGATGAAGATGGTAGACTGTATTTAGCACTCATGAGGTCCTGTGTTCAATCCTAGGGACTAGATAGATTCACATGTCCACCGTCAGCTAGGAAAGGGGGAAGTAACACCACTTGGAGTCATCTACCATGGGGACATTGGTGACAACATAAAATTTAAAATCAGTCTAGAAAGTCATTATGAGAATATTTTTTAAAGATTTGTTTATTTATGTTTATGAGTACACTGTAGCTGTACAGAAGGCCGTGAGCCATCATGTGGCTGCTGGGAATTGAATTCAGGATGGGCCTGCTTCCTCTGACCCTGTTCGCCCTGGCCCCGAGGGCGTCAGATCTCATTACAGGTAGTTGTGAGCCACCATGTGGTGGCTGGGATCCGAACTCAGGACCTTCGGAAGAGCTGTCGGTGCTCTTACCCGCTAAGCCATCTCGCCAGCCCCGAGAATATTTTTAAATGTTTTAAACACAACTTAAAGCCAGGTGTGGTGGCCTGTGCCTTTAATCTCAAAACCTGGGAGAGGAGACAGAGACTGGTGGATCTCTGTGAGTTTGAGGCCAGCCTGGTCTACACAGTGAGGTACAAGACAACTAGGTCTGCCTAGAGAGACCCTTGTCTTTAAAAGCAAACCAGCAAACAAGTAAGCAAACCAGGATTTACACATGAGGTGTTTTCTAGAGTTGCCTTAGGGTTGGACAAAGTTACAGCTTTAAGAAGGGGGTGATGGAGAGAGCTACAATTTATCTGCATCTTTCTACCCATGGAACCCACAGCAAGGAGCTGGGCAGGTTGAGCCCCTGCTTAGGTGGATCAAGAATGGGTTTAAAGAAGCACCCTTAAGACAAAGATTAGTACATATAGCTTTCATTGTTTCATTTAAAAACATTTTAGGGGTTGGGCAGTGGTGGCACATGACTTTCATCCCAGCACTCAGGAGGCAGAGGCAGGCAGATCTCTGAATTCAAGGCCAGTCTAGTTACAGAGTGAGCTCCAGGACAGCTAGGGCTACACAGAGAAACCCTGTCTCAGAAAACAAAACAAAAATTAGGTGACAGAGGCATGGCAGTTGCAGTGATGGCTTAGGGATAGTCCACTGAGCACGGAGCTAAGAGTGAGCCCAGAGCCCGAGGCTGGTGTTTGCTGCTCACATGCAGCCTACTCCAGGCCTCCTCCCCCATTTGACCAGAGTCTCTCAATATACACCCTCCTCCCTCCTGTTATTACCTCAATACGCACCCTTCATCTTGTCATTGTATGGTATTTTGCGGAGGGTTTTTTTTTTTTATAAAGTTAAAATAATTATATAGGAGGAATCTATGGAACTCTTTTTTGTTTTGTTTTGTTTTGTTTTGTTTTGTTTTTCAAGAGAAGGTTTCTCTGTACAGCCCTGGCTGTCCTGGAACTCACTCTGTACACCAGGCTGGCCTCTGGCCTTGAACTCAGAAATCCACCTCCCTCTGCCTCCCAAGTGCTGGGATTAAAGGCTTGTGCCACCACTGCCCGGTTATGGAACTCTTATTTAACAATACTTTTCCTAGTGGGCAGTGATGGTGCATGCCTTAAATTCCAGCCCCTGGGAGGCAGAGGCAGGTGGATTTCTGAGTTCGAATCCAGCCTGGTCTACAGAGTGAGTTCCAGAACAGCTAGGGCTATACAGAGAAACCCTGTCTCAAAAAACACAAACAAACAAACAAACAAACAAAAAACACTTTTCCTGTGGTGTATAAACATATCAAAAGCTCATTGTATTATTCTCTATGGTTACTGTGATATATGACTACAAACTTGGTGGCCTAAAAAGAAAAAGGTGTTCTTACAGGACAGTAATCTCTCTACTGTTGTTGAAATACAAAATTAGTTTTACTGGATAGATATTAAGATGTTGGCAGCTGAGAAATAAGATGTTACCTCGATGGTAGAGAGCTTGGTTAGAATCTGAGATCCTGAGTTCAATCCTCAGGACTGCTGAAGGGACGAGGAAAGTGGGGAGGTGAGGGGTGGGGATGGAAGAGAAGGGTAGGGAAGAAAAGGAAGAATAAGAAAGAGAAAGAATGAGTTGATGGAACCAGACGGCCTCTGAGGGTTCCACTGGAACCTCTTGCTAGCTTCTAGGGCTGTTGGCACTCTATTTTGGACCATACCTTGTTAACTTCTGTTATCTGTGGTCACATTGGAGCACTGAAAAGGCATTTGGAGACCATTCCAGTAACTCAGGATCATCTTTCTTCCAGGCTCCAATCCACAGCTGAATCAAATCTTGAAAGACCGCTTGACCTCATTCCTAGGCTCCGGGGAGTAGGCCGTGGGCCTGTCTGTCATCTTTGGGAGTGAGCTGTTGTCAGCCTACCACACCTGTCAACTTGGAAGAAATACAAATTGAAGCAACATAGAATAGACTTTTCTCACCTATCAGATTGGCACACGTCGAGAAGAAGCTAACACCCAGCATTGGCCCCCATGAGCAGAAGCACACAGGGCTCTAGGCGTGGCGTTGTGTAAGATTTCTGAAAGGGAGTTTGGCAATGCCTTGGAAAAATCTTTAAAAGTGCAAATGCTTTGACTCATCCTTGTACTTCTAGGATTCAATACTGAAGAAATAAACTGGAAGAGAGTGTTTACCATGATGAAAATCTAGAAACAATTTTGATGCTCTTAAATTATCACATCAAATCATGGTGCGTCCATTCAGGAGAACACTCTGACATTGTGCAAATATGTTTGTCTGTGTTCAAAGAAACGGATAACAGCAAGAAAGTATAACGTTTTTTTTTTTTTAAATGTGGATGATAGGCATGATGGCACATGTGTGTAATCCCAGCTCTCCAGGCAAAGAGGCAGGAGGGTCATAAATTCAAAGCCAAGCCCAGCGGTGGTGGCGCATGCCTTTAATCCCAGCACTTGGGAGGCAGAGGCAGGTAGATTTCTGAGTTGGAGGCTAGCCTGGTGAGTTTCAGGATAGCCAAGGCTACACAGAGAAACCCTGTCTCGGAAAAAATAAATAAAAAAATAAGTTCAAAGCCAGAGGCTAGCTTGGGCTACATAATGAGTTGAAGGCCAGCCTGGGCTATGTAGTGTGGAAAATTGTCTCAAAAAAATAAATAGGGACTTAAGAGATTGCTCAACACTTAAAAGTTGTACAGAGGACCTAAGTGTGGTTCCTGGCACCCACAATAGCAGCATCACCTCCTGTGACGGAGTGCCAGGGGATTCGATGCCATCTTCCAGCCTCTGTAGGCATCTGCACTAACATACACGTACTGTATCCTCTTGCCTTTATCTCCCATGCGTTATCTCGCCTACTTTATTCAGTGCTGGGGATCAGAGGGCTTCTCTGACGGTTGAGCAAGCCTCTATCTATTACCTGACCTTACTCCCAGCCCTCAACATGATCTTTTAAAGATTTATTTATTTATTTTATGTGTATGAGTACACTGTAGCTGTACAGATAGCCGTGAGCCATCATGTGACTGCTAGGAATTGAACTCAGGACGGCCTGCTCGCTCCGCGTCCCCCCCCCCCCCCCCCCCGCCCCTCGCTCTGGCGTAATTCACTGTAGCTGTCAGAACTCATTACGGGTGGTTGTGAGCCACCATGTGGTTGCTGGGATCCGAACTCAGGACCTTCAGGAAGAGCAGTCAGTGCTCTTACCCGATGAGCCATTTCGCCAGCCCGATCTTTAACACTACAACCAACAAGGGCGTTTGTCTTAGTTAGGGTCTTGATTGCTGTGATTAAACACCATGACCAAAAGCGACCAGGCTCACAGTTCCACGCAACAATATCATCAAAAGTATCAAGGAGCAGGAAGTCAAGCAGCGCATGCGCCTACAGGGAGGCAGAGGCCATCGGAAAGTGCGGTGCCGCGCTGGCTTACACTCTCCTTTGCTTGCTCAGGCTGCTTTCTTATAGAACCCAGGACCACCTTGGGGTGGGGAGAGGGCACCCACACCAATCACTAATTAAGAAAATGCCCTACAGGCTCTCCTGCAACCCGATGATTTTGTTTGTTTTGTTTTGCTTTGCTTTTCAAGACAGGGTTTCTCAGTGTAATAGCCCTGGCTGTTCTTGTACTTAATTTGTAAACCAAGATGGCCTCTAACACACAGAGATCCTCCTGCCTCTGGCTTCAGAGTGCTGGGATGAAAGGCATGCACCACCCTCAACCGGCTAACAAACAGATTTTAATGAATCCCCTCAACTAAAAAAAGAAAAAAGAAAAAAAAGTGAGAGTATTTTTTGGTCATTCTCCTAAAATTGATGCCTACATTCAATACAATGTTAATAAAAACTATCCCAGTCCATTAAAAACTTCACAGGTTTTTGTTGTTGTTTTGTTTTGGTCTTGGTGTGCGTGTGTGTGTGTGTGTGTACACATATATTGACAAGCTGATTCCAAAAGCAGGATCAATAAGTCTTTTAAATATTTATTTTTAATTGTGTGTATTGGAAACTGCCCCTGCGGGTCTTTGGTGACCTGGGAGAGAAGGCCAGATTCTGTAAACGTCAGAAAGATTTACAAATGACTGCATTCTGAGGGGTCTTTCAAATATACAAAACAACTAATCCAAGACCCATTCACGCACCTCAGCACCCCACGTATTGGACTCTTAACTTCCTTCGGCAAGGCGCCCTGTCCCTAACCTGCATAGAGCCGAGTACCGGTCCCGACAGCTGCTTAGACTGGAGCAAGCTGCAGCTGCGCCTACAGCAACTCCACCTGCTTGACTGGTTCACCTTGCTTCCCCCCTAGCCCTGAAAGCCACAGTAAAAGTTCTGCTCTGCCTTCTCCTCATTCCTCCTTGCTCCAGGCTGACTCGGGCACTTTCCCATGTGTCTCCAGGTTGTGTTACGTGTCCCTTTCTTTTAGGTACTGTGAATCACAGACTACCTTTTCCGTAGCCTTTGTGCTCTGATCTGTTGTCCTCGAGCACCTGAATAACAATAAAAGCTACATTTAGAAAAGAATATGCAGATTTCCCCAGGAGTCCCCTGCTGGTAGAAGGAAAAGGCCTGGAGCAGTCGAGGAAGAGCTTGTCTCCCGAGAAAAGATTTCCCACAGTTCTAAGGGCTCCTTGGACCACTTTGCCGCCGGGCTGAGGAAAGAAGGGTCTACGCCTTGGCCAGACTGCTTACTTCACTTCAGGACTCCTGAGATGGACTTGGGGGGTCATGTGTCCTCATTGTTCTTCCCACTGTGGCTACATCGAATAAATCTTATTTATTTCCATTTCACTGTTGCAGGTCCGTGAGTGAGCACCTGAAGGTTCCTAGGGCCCTGGGCTCTGACCCTACTCT
>JADRCD010218962.1:11529-29361 GCA_019843815.1 Montemys delectorum
AGTGAGCACCTGAAGGTTCCTAGGGCCCTGGGCTCTGACCCTACTCTGGTAACAGTTTTTCTCTGACTCTGACGATTCCAGCAATAATCACGTGGGAGAAGGATGAGGTCTGCACTAAATTCTTTCTGGCTGAAAATCCGCGTTTGCACTTTCCAGCGTGTATTGGACTCTCATGGCCTCTCAGCTCCAGTAATCGGCAATTGAGTTTCAGCCAGTCTACTGCTTGGAGTTCCTGCCCTAGCCCACTCCTGAAATAAATCCAGTCAAATGAATTTCACAAGATGATGTATATTGGCTGAAGTTCCTTTGGCCTGGAATTAACCTGCATTAGCCAGCCCCGCCATTTATCCAACAGACTTACCTTACCCCCAGTCGTGTTTCCTCAGTTGTCTCTTTTTTGAGTCAGTGAACTCCCCTCCAAATTCTGAGTCTCTCCAGAGTCCCCGCCCAGCATCCGGAAGATCATTGTTCAACATTTTAGATCCCAACATCCCCAATCGCCCAATCGCCCTCCCTCCCTCCACCCACCTCGGTTTAATTAATTAATTAATTAATTAATTAATTATTACTTCCCCCCTTTATATTGAAAATTGGAGGGGTTCCCCCCAAATACTATATCCCGATTATGGTTTTCCTGCCTCTGTTCCTTCCCTCTCCAGTTTCTCCTCCCTCCTATGCTGATACAGTCCTTCTATGTCTTTTTAGAAAATAAATAGGCCTGGTATGGTGGTGAATGCCTTTAATCCCAGCACTAGGAAGACAGAGGCAGGCTGATCTCTGAGAGTTTGAGGCCAGCCTGGTCTATTAAAGCAATTTCAGGACAGCGAGGGCTACACAGAGAAACCCTGTCTTGAAAAAACAAACAAACAAAAAAGTTGATTAATAAAAAGACGTGGTATGAAAGAGACGATTTTGGAAGAGAGCTGGTACTGGAGGAGAAAGAAGGAACAAGAGAAAGCAACGCAGGGTGACTAGGATCAAAGTATGTTATGTGTGCATATAAAATGTCACAATGTCATTCATGGTTTCATATCCGATATAGTAACAGTGAAAATTAATTAAAATGGTAATTAAGTGTTTGTATAAATATCTTTTAGAGGTTATCGTACTCTCTTATGTACCTATTCTTATGAAATAACAGATTTCAAGTGAAAATATGACCAATATATTGATCAAATAGGTAAATGCTACCTGCTAATCCTAAAGAATTAGAAATTTTAGCCTAAAAACTTTTAGGATAACTAGAATCTTTTAGATATATTATTTTTTATTTTAAAATAAATATACATTTGTATATAAAAATAATAGTATGGGGGATGAAGGATCATAAGATGCACATGAATCCTTAGGTTCAATCCCCAGCACCAAATAAACTTACTGCAGTGGTGCGTGCCTGCCATGCCATGCCAGCACTAGGGAGGGAGCGTGCACCAACACTGCCCGGCCAACCCTAAGGTTTTATATATAGATGTATATATATCTACTTATTATAACCTGTAAGGTTTTATATGTGTGAGCATGCATGTGTGTTTGTGTATATAAGTTTATATAACACACACACACACACACACACATGGAATTTATGTATTACCTCTGAAGTGTGTGTATGTGGTATGTATGTGTTGTGTGTGTGTATATGTGTGTGTGTGTGTGTGTGTGTGTGTGTGTGAGAGAGAGAGAGAGAGATGTGTGAATGTGTGTATATGTGCATGATATGTGCATGTGTGTATGTGTATGTATGTGTGTATGTGTATGTATGTGTGTATGTGTGTACAAGTGTATGCGTGTGTATATGTGTGGTGTGTCTGGGTATTAGTATGTGTGTATGTGTGTGCTTGTGTGTGTGTGTGTGTGTGTGTGTGTGTGTAAAACTCCTGAGGTTCTGTCATCATCTTTAGATTTGAGAAGTTTTTTTATTGTTATTGTTTTGTTTTGTCTGAGGCTAGCCTTGAACTAACAGAAATTCTCCTTCTGCAGTTGCTGGTTTTTCGTTTAAGGATGTATGTAGGAGTATAGACTATGCTAAACTAAAAGTAGCCAGTGTGATGTCAGATGGTTAAAGTACTTGCTGTACCAGGCTGACAGAGGAAGGAGAGACCTGAGCCCCAAACCTCTTCCTCTGACTACCATAGGTACCATAGCCCGGATTTCATCCATTAGGCAAGGCTGGCCAGCCAGTGAGCCTCAGGGACCGACCCGACTCCAGCCTTTCCACACATACAAGACTGGCATTACAAGCTAGTGTTGTCATGCTAATTTGAACAAAAACAACAAAAACAGTTATTTTCATTTAAAAAAATTTTTTAATAAATTCTTTTTTTAAAAAAAAAAAGATTTATTTATTTATTTATTTATGTATTTATTTATTTATTTATTTATTTATTTATTTATATGAGTACATCATTGCTCTCTTCAGGGACACCAGAAGAGGGCATCAGATCTCATTATAGATGGTTGTGAGCCACCATGTGGTTGCTGGGAATTGAACTCAGGACCTCTGGAAGAGCAGTCAGTGCTCTTAACCACTGAGCCATCTCTCCAGCCCGAATTTTAAATTTTGTGTGTGTCTGTGTGAGTGCACATCTGTGCACATAAATTTGGAAGCCAGAGAAGGTGTTGGATCTCCTGGAGCTGACATTACAGCTCTCTGATGTGGGTGCTAGGAATTGAACTCAGGTCCTCTGCAGGAACAATAAGCTTACTTAACAGCCAACCTTTTTTTCCAGCGCCCTTTTTATATGACTAGTACGAGGGATCTAAGCTTAGGCCTTCGTGTCTGAGTGTCAAGTATCCTACCATGGCATATCCCCCAGCTCTAACTGGGGGAACTCTTTCTGAAGGAGTATTTCTCCTAGATATCAGACACTTTCCCACATGTGACGTCAGGCTGAGGAAGTATGCAGTGGACAGCAGAAGGCCTTTGCATGCCACACATCTGTTCCCTACAGACCTTCTGTGGTCGAGATGGATATCTCCAGTTATATCCTTTCATCTGTTTTCAAAATATCAAATTAAATACTTTTAGGGCTGGCTGAAGATTAGAACAAGAGCACACAGCCTACTTGTTCTGTATGTTAAAGGGTTTGTCTGAACATCTGTAAAAGCTGTGTTGAGCCATCCCAATAAATAATGAGTATGAAATTTTCTTTACATTCTAAAAAATCAAGTTGAACTGGATAGTGGTGGTGCACGCCTTTAATCCCAGCACTTGGGAGGCAGAGGCAGGCGGATTTCTGAGTTCGAGGCCAGCCTGGTCTACAGAGTGAGTTCCAGGACAGCCAGGGCTATACAGAGAAACCTTGCCCCGAAAAAGAAAAAAAAAATCAAGTTGAGCAATACCCCACCTTCTCTGTTCTGTTCAGGGTGAGCTGAAGGATTCGAGGATCCGCCTCTGGTTCTATGAACTGCGCCACAACTCTGAAATAATCAGCTTAGGATCCAGAATTGGTTTCTTCGTCTTTAAGACCAGAAAACAGAGCCATAAACATCATCCTAATTATTCAAACAAGGCTGCTGTAAAGGGCACATGGTCCAATTGGGGAATGACAAGTCGTCACAACGTCATTAGGGCTGTGGAGTTGGGTCAGTACTTAAAAGCACTGGATGCTCTTCCAGACGACTCTGGTTTGGTTCCCAGCACCCACATGGCAGCTGCAGTCCTCTGAAACCCCAGTCCCAGGGAATCTAGTGCCTTCTCCTGCCTCTGCACAAGCACATGATACACACATGGTACACAAACATGGACAGGTGAAATGCAGATACACAAAATAGGAAATAAAATTTTAAAAAGAGACAGAAATGCTTTAGTATTTACTATTTTCTTCCAACAAATGAGCTTTCCTTTCCTGGGGTTTGGGAAGGGGGGAGTGGCTTTCTGACTTTCCAGCTCATTTGTATTATTGTTCTTTGCAAAAGTAGACACGATTTATTTCTCCTGTCTGATTGAGCAGATGTCGCCTCAGCACTTTCCTCCCATCAACATGTGAAATTATTCCAGCATTTTGAAATGGGACCCGTCCTGTAGTTTAGCTAGGTGATGGTGGCAGCTCACGCCTTCAGTCTGGGCACTCAGGAGACAGAGGCAGGTGGATCTCTGTGAGTTTGAGGCCAGCCTGGTCTACATAGTGAGTTCTAGGCCAGCCAAGACTACACCGAGAAACTCTGTCTTAAAAAATAAAATAAAATAAAAAACAGACAATCAAAAACAACTAAAAGGAAAAAAAAAGTTATCTCTTTCTGGAGGGCCTAAAGGTTAATCAGGTTCTGGCACAGACTTACCAGTCCACATTCGCTCGCTTTGTTTGCCTTTCTCTCTGGACTCCTCTCAGTCCACCCAAAGTTCACACTGCTCTACAGAGTGTATTTTACTCTGCACCTTATTTTGAGACAGGGTCTCCTGTAACCCAGACTGGAAGTAAAATCCTAGTTTAGCAGAGGACATAGTGGCTGGCACAGGCCTTTAGTCCCAGACTCAGAAGGAAGAGTCTGGAGGATTTCTAGGAGTTAAATTCAGGACTAACATAGTTTGTTTAGCAAGTTCTAGGACAACCAGGGCTACATAGAGAGCCAGAAAAAGAAGGAGAAGAGGAGAAAGAAGAGGGAGAAAGAAAGGAAGGAAGGAAAAAAAAAAAAGAAAAGAACTCTTTTGTATTGGTAGACCCTCAAAAGGCCTCTGGCATTGTCCAGTGGTAGGCAGAAAAGATAAGAATATATTTAGGCTGGCCAGTGGTGGCGCACGCCTTTAATCCCAGCACTTGGGAGGCAGAGGCAAGCAGATTTCTGAGTTCAAGGCCAGCCTGGTCTACAGAGTGAGTTCCAGGACAGCCAGGGCTACACAGAGAAACCCTGTCTCGAAAAAAACCAAAAAAACCCCACAAAAAACAAAAAAGAATATATTTAGAAATTAGGCTAACTTCAGTGAGGATGAAGAATTATTTATTCCCCTGCAGTGGAAGAGGCCCAGTAGTCATCTTGGTACCAAGTTACTGGTTAGGTACTGGACTGGGTACTCAGTGTTTTAGTCTCTGTTGCAGTAACTTGGCCAACAGCAGTAGTTATACCAGCCTTGGTGGGTAAGGCCTCATTTTTTTAAACTATTATTTTGTTTGTTTGGCTTTTTGAGGGGCAGGAGTTCTCTGAGTAGCCCTGGCTGTCCTAGAACTCACTCTGTAGACCAGGATGTCCTGGAACTTAGAGATCTGCCTGTCTCTGCCTCTCAACTACTGAGATTAAAAATGTATGCCACCACCTCCTGACAAAAATCATTACATTTTTATTTATTGTTTTGTATGAGTGTGAATGTATATGGTTGTTCCACAGCCTGTTTGTGACGGTCAGAGCACAAGTTGTCAGACCTGGTTCTCTCCTTCTACCATATGGATCCTGGGGATTGAGCAGGGGTCCGCAGGCTTGACAGCAGGTGTCTCTACCCACTGAGCAATCCTATCAGTCCACCAGGAGTTGGCAGGTTTGACAACAGGTATCCCTACCCACTGAGCCATCCTATCAGCCCAACAGCTTATTCTTATCATTTAGAGCCTACAACCCTGCCAGTCTTCTGGGTGACTGTGTCAGCCCTGGAGTGGGTGACAACAGAGGCTGGCTGGCATCAGCTGGCTGAGTCACACATCTGTTTGATTTTCCAGTCAGTTTGTATGCATGTGTGTATGGCTGATGTTTGTGTGTGTTTGTGCATTCGTGCGTGTGAATGCAGGTGTGTGTGTAGAAGTCAGAGGACACTCTTAGGGATTTGTACGTCTCTATTTCCTCCACCAGGCTAGCTGGCCCCAGAGCCTCTGGGCTCCTGTTCCCATCTTCCTGTAAGAGTTCTGGGATTAGATGCTGAGGCTACATGCCAGCCTTTACATGGATTCAAACTCAGGTCCTTGTGCATGTACAAAGGCGCACCAATGAGCCAAATCCCAAATCTTCCAGCCACCGGGGATAGATACCCTGTGGTCAGTAAAGCACACCACGCACATGTCCACCCTTTCACCCATTTCTGCTAGTCCACTCATCCCTGAGGCTGATCGACTAAAGTTCACAGGCCAAATCCACTCTACCCTCCCGATAACACAGTGGAATCGAGGAGCTGGGTTGGTTAGTTTGTCAACTTGACAAAAAGCTAGGGTCACCTAGGGATGGGGAGCCTCTACCAAGGAAACGTCACCATCAGATAGGCCCCTAGGCAAGCCTGTGAAGTATTGTCTTGATTGGTGATTGATGGGGAAGGGCTCAGTCCACTGTGGGTGGTGCCACCCCTGGGCAGGTGGACCCGGGGTGGATAAGAAAGTAGGCAGGGCAAACCAGAAGTCCTCCATGGCCTGTCTTCAGTTCCTGCCCAGGCTTCCCCTCATGATGGACCGGAAGCCAGAAGCTGGCTCCCCAACCCTTTCCTCACCAAGTTGCTTTTGGTTGCGGTGTTTATCACAGCAATGGAAGGGAAACTAGAACACAGTCATGCTTACTTATTTCCGCACCAACCATGACGGCGTCTGTGTGGCAGCAGAGTTGCCAGAGAAAACCTGTGACCTGTGAGCTGAAAACATTTACTCCAACCTTCTGTGCACAGAGAAGCGTAGCAGACGTCAATGTGTTCTTTTCCGGCACTGTCTCTGCCCACTTGCGACTCCCTTTATTTCTCTGTTTTCACCTCCTCTTTTTCTATACAACAAAAATAGTGAAGCTATGCTGTCCACAGCTCCACCCACTGAGAACGTCTTTTCATCCATCTTTTATCCCCCTTCTTTTCTGGCCATTATTATGTAGCCCAGGCTAGTATTTTATTTGTGATCCTTCTACCTGTGCAGCACCATGCCTGGGTCACCACTAACTTTATAATGACCCGCAGAACCTTAGGAAGATCTGCCAGGATCCACATTACACGGAGAAGCTCTGAGCACATGCTTACTTGATACCAGGTAGTCTGACATTGAACGTGTCTCTTTTCTTTTGTGGGCCAAGAATATAATACACCAAGCCCCTCTCCCTCCCTTCTCTCTCCCCCCCCCCCCCCCCCAAACCCAGGCTGGTGTTGATCTCCATGTATAGCCAAGAGTGACCCTGCCTCCACCTGCTTCCTCCCCTAGGTTTTTGTTATTTACTTATCTTTGAGGTGCTGGAAACTGAACCTAGGGCTTCATACATGCTAGGCAAGCACTCTGTCTCGAAAAAAAACAAAAGATTTGTTATTGTATGTGTATTACGATTATTATATATGTATGTGTCTCGGCAGCCTGTACATGCGAGCAGTGCCCTTAGAGGCTAGAAAGGAGTATTGAATCCCCCGAAACTAGAATTACAGACAGTTATGAGGCATCATCTGGGTGCTGGGAACAAAACCCAATCTTCTATAAGAGCAGCAAGTGCTCTTAACTGCCAAACCATCTCTCCAGCCCCTTAATCATACACACACACACACACACACACACACACACACACGCACACGTGTATTTGTATGCAAGCCTAGGACCACATACATACCAGTCAAGTGCTGTCCCGCTGAGCTACAGCGTTAGTTTCTAAGACAGAAGACTACTGAGGCAAGCTACAACTGGCAAACTCCAGGGAGCAGCCCGTCTCCTCCCATGGGGATCCAAACTCAGGTCCTCACGCTCTTGCCCAGGCATTCACCCACTGAGCCATCTCCCCAGCCCCAGGTCCTGGTGTTTATATAGGCTGAAGATCTGAACATAGATAGTAGGTGATAAATGGCAAAGGAGCTTGACTTTTTACATAATAAAAGATGTACAAATTAAAATTACATAGAGATAACATTTTGCCCTACTATCAGATGGGCAAAATTTCAAAACGTTGACACCAGGAGCTGTGAGGACTCAGGCGTTCACACACATTGTTCATGGAGTGCAGAGCGACATCATCGCTTCGGAAGGAAATCGGTAATGGCAATCAGAACAGAAGAACCTGCCTTTAATCTTTGATTAATACTGCTTCTAGGAATCTGTCCCCATGAGTCACTGGAAGAGTTAACAAATGGCATACAATCAAGGCAGTCCAATCGAGGCTATTTGTGGCCATACTTCTTGTGACAACAAAAGATTACACACCACCCAAAAGCGGCTTAGGAGCTGGTGTGTTGTTCTAGACATGTAAAAGGTAAAAAGTTATTGCAGGATATATTGCTGAATGGGGCTGCAGGGTGTGTGTGTGTATGTGTGTGCACGCACGCGTGTGTATGTATGTATGTGGGTATATGTGTACACACATGTGTATATGTGTGTAGTATGATTTCAGTGGAGTTTGCTGTTTACCTGTTGGCGTTACCAGCACATCTATCCCCTCCGATCCAAGGGCATGAACACAAATCAGTGGTTTTGGTAAGGAAACCTTCAGCTTTTCCTTCAAGAAAATAAAAATTCGAGCTGGAGAGATGGCTCAGTGGTTAAGAGCACTGACTGCTCTTCCAGAGGTCCTGAGTTCAATTCCCAGCAACCACATGGTGGCTCACAACCATCTGTAATGGGATTTGATGCCCTCTTCTGGTGTGTCTGACAGCTACAATGTACTCATACAAATAAAATAAATAAATCTTTAAAAAAAAGAAAAGAGAAGAAAAATTCAGCCAGGTGTGGTGACTCATACATGAAATCCCAGAACTAGGAAGGCAGATACAGGAGGATTGCTCCAAGTTCTCAAGGTGAGTCTGGTCTACACGTACCAGGCAGCCAAGGCTGCATAGATAGAACCTTTCTAAACAAACAAAGAAGCAAAACAAAACAATTTAATTGATTATTTTCTATTATTAGTCAAGATTAAAACCTTATTAAAAGGGGTATGTGTGTGTGGCTGGGGGATCACTCAGTAGATAAAGGGGCCTGCTGCCAAACCTGACAATCTGAGTTTAACCCCAGGACCCACAATGTCAAAAGAGAGAACTGACTCCTACAACTCTTTGGCTTCCACGGCATGCTGTGGCACATACACCTATGTGCATGCACACAACCACACACACACACACACACACACACACACACACAAAACTAAAATCACTGTAATTTGAAAAAAGGGACAGTGAGATGGGTTAGAGGGAAAAGGTGCTTGCTGCCAAGCTTGACAACCTGAGTTCGATTCCTGGAAACTACATGGTAGAAGAAAAGAACCAATTCCAGCAGTTTGTCCTCAGACCACCACAGGCATAGGCGAATGCATGTACCCGTAAACAAGTAAATAAATGTAACAAAAACATAAAAAGAAAAAAGGAGCAAACCACTGAAATGCAGAACCCTGCATTTAGCCCCGTCACTGCAATACGTCTGTACAATGAGTGACAGAATGTAATGTATGCCTTTTTTTTCCACTGAAACCTAAAAGTAAGCCAGATGTGATGGCTCATATAATCAGGGCAATTTCAAGTACTCTCAGCGTTTGGAAATTTGAGGCAGGAGAATTGCCACATATTCCAGACCAGCCTGGGCTAGAGAGTGAGACTTTGTCTCAAAGTGCCCAAGCCAACCAATTAAAGAACCATAAAACCTGTACTAAAGTGACTTTTTATGGAGGTGATTCATGGATGCACTTCTCAGACTGGCTTATTCTTATGGCTGTGTGATGAACAACATAGCTTGAATAGCTTGGTGGGTGTGATTCTTCCTGCTTTTCACACATATAAGATCTTCGGAATTTGCTCTGTTTCACATGTGGTGCAGGGGACCCAACCCAGGGCCTGCACATGTTAGTAAAATGCTTTATGATTGAGCTAGAGACCCAAGCTGGACCCATTTTTAAAATCTCTTTACTTTTCTATTTCTTTAGACAGGGTCTCATGTATCCCAGACTAGTCTCATACTCTATACGTAATCAAGGGTGAGCCTAAACTTCTGATCCTCTGCTTTCATCTCCCTGAAATTACAGAGCCTCTGCAGTGGTGGAAATGGAACCCAAAACTTTAGTTATACTGTGCAGGCCCTCTACCAATGAAGCTACATTTCCTGCTTCATTTTATTTTTTAAATGATTTATTTATTATTATACTTGAGTACACTGTAGCTGTCTTCAGACACACCAGAAGAGGGCGTCAAATCTCCTTACGGATGGTTGTGAGCCACCATGTGGTTGCTGAGATTTGAACTCAGGACCTTCGGCAGAGCAGTCGGTGCTCTTAACCGCTGAGCCATCTCGCCAGCGCCAAGCTTCATCTTTTTGCCTTTCTTTTTTTGTTGTTGTTGTTTGTTTGTTTTTGTTTTTGTTTTTGGAGACAGAGTTTCTCCATGTAGCCCTGGCTATCCTAGAACTCTACTTGTAGACCAGGTTAGCCTGGAAATCAGAGATCTGCCCTCCTCTGCCTCCTTAGTCCTGAGATTAAAGACTTGTGTCACCACCTCCTGGCACCTTTTTGTCTTTTTTTGATACAGAGTTTCATGTAGCCTAGGCTTATTTATAGCCAGCTTGCTATAAACTAATAGTTGAAGATGAGTTTAAGTTCCCGACTCTCCTGCTTCTGCCTCCTGAATGCTGAAATGACAAGGGTGCACCACCAGGCCTAACATTCACTTCAATTTTAACAATTTTCAAAAGCAGCCAGGCAGCAGTGGTGTACACCTTTAATCCCAGCACTTGGGAGACAGAGGCAGGTAGAGTTCAAAGTCAGCCTGGTCTACAGGGTGAATTCCAGGACAGCCAGGGCTACACAGAGAAACCTATTTCAACGCCCTCCCCCAATAAATATATAAATAAAAGAATTTTAGCTGGGTAGTGATGGCTCACGCCTTTAATCCCAGTACCTGGGAGGCAGAGGCAGGTGGATTTCTGAGTTGGAAGCCAGCCTGGTCTACAGAGTGAGTTCCACGACAGCCAGGGCTACACAGAGAAACCCAGTATCGAAAAACCAAAAAAAAAAAAAAAAGAATTCTAAAAACTAAAGAATTTTAAAAACTGATGTGCATTCAGGATAAACAATATTTAAAACAACAGAAATGAATTAAACTGTAAATCATTTGAACCATTTTACCACTGCAAATAGGAATTAGCGTCACAAGACTTCTCCAGTCTGTTCCTTTTGGTGTTTGTAGACCTTGGCCTTGGCTGTTCTTCCCCCACCCTCAGCATAGCTCAGGACTGTCACTAACTGCCATTAAGCAGACTCAGCTCTGTGGCTCACAAGGGTCACCCATGGGAGAAGTGCCACACACAGTCTAGACCTGGCGCCATGAGTTTGAAACACTTGTCTGAAGCCAGATTTTCACCCTGACTCAGAGCCTGAACACTTGGGCAGGTCTCTTCTGGCCCTCACACGGGCCTCTCCTAGAACTTACAGAGCTCATTTGTCTCTACAGCATGTCAGGTCCCCAAGGGAATTCAGGTCCTCCCAAACACACTGCATTCTAGAGGGATTCAGCTTCCTCCCCTGCTCTGTGTTGTTTGTGCTGCTGAGCCTCACACCTAGGGCCAGGCTTGTTTCTTTATATGGATTTATTTTGCAAACTTTACCAAATGAGCTCATATCTGCCTTTTATTTGCTATGCATGTATATATATTAAATATTTTTATATGCCATTCAACATATTGTAACATGATACTTACCTGACCAAGTTTCTTCAGTCACACACTGTTGTTCAAATTGGTTTTCATGCCTCTGAATAGTGTCACAGCATGTATGAATAAACCTACTACATTTCTATCTCCTTAGAACAGGTTCCTAAAAAACAGAATCATTGTGAACCTCGAAGGTAGCTCTGTTGGAAGAGTGGTTGGTGGACACATGTAATACCCTAGGTCCCATCTCTGGAACCATGTAAACTGGGTGTGGTGGGGCCTGCCCTGAATGCCAGCATTCAGGAGGTAGAATCAGGAGGATCAGAAGTTCAAGGTCATCCTCAACTAAGAAGTGAATTTGAGGTTTGAGTCCAGCCTGGGTCCTATCTCAAAAAGAAAGAAAGAAAGAAAGAAAGAAAGAAAGAAAGAAAGAAAGAAAGAAAGAAAGAAAGAAAAAAAGAAAAAGAAGAAAAAAACCTACTGAATCCAGGCCTTCCAAATTTCCCTATATGTAAGTATATATCTTGACATTGATTCATTGATTGAATGATTTAGGGATATATATATATATATATATCTTATATATCCCAGACTGAGCTCAAACTCACACATCCTCCTGCCTTCTCTGGTCACTGAAACTGTAGACCTATGTCACTCACTAGCATTTTATCTTAAACTATCATATGCTGGCTGGTGAGAAGGCTCAGTCGATAGAGGGACTTACTGTCAAGCCCGATCAATCGCCTGAGCTTTAACCGTGGCACCCACTTGATGGAAAGAGACAACCGACTCCTGAAGGCTGCCTTCCGGCTTTCCATACCTGCTGTGGCGTGCACACTTGGTGCATAAACACATATCAGATAGATAGATAGACAGATAGATAGATAGGTAGGTAGATAGATAGATAGATGGGTAGGTGGGTAGGTAGATAGATAGGTAGGTAGATAGATAGATAGATAGATAGATAGATAGATAGGTAGGTAGATAGATAGATAGATGGGTAGGTGGGTAGGTAGATAGATAGGTAGGTAGGTAGATAGATAGGTAGATAGATAGATAGGTAGGTAGATAGATAGATAGATAGATAGATAGATAGATAGATAGATAGATAGATAGGTAGGTAGGTAGGTAGGTAGGTAGATAGATAGATAGATAGATAGATTAGTAAAATGTTAAGATGATAATTGTTTTTAACGTGTCTTCTGCAAAAGAAACTTTATTCCTGATTTGCCACTGATGATTCCACATTAAAGTATTTTAGGAAAGGTAAAGAGATGTTTTGTGGGGCTTATTGCTCTTGCAGAGAATCCAGGTTCAATTCCCACCCCTACCTGGTGACTCACGAACCCTTTGTAACTTCAATCCCTGGAGATTTGATGCTCTCTTCTGCTCAGGGCACTAGGCACATACATGCACAAACATACAAATGAACCACTCATACACATAAAATAATAAGCAAATTGAGAGAGAGAGAGAGAGAGAGAGAGAGAGAGAGAGAGAGAGAGAGAGGGAGAGGGAGAGGGAGAGATGTTTTATGAACCACTCATACATATAAAATAATAAACAAATTGAGAGAGAGAGAGAGAGAGAGAGAGAGAGAGAGAGGAAGGGAGAGAGGGAGAGGGAGAGGGAGAGATGTTTCATGAAATAAGACCTAGCACTTTCTTTCTCTGGGGTCAATTTCTATCATGAGGGTTATATCCACTCTTGTGGCTGGTTGTCCAACATTAGAGCCAGACAGACTTGGGGTGGAACTTTACCACGTGACCACAGACAGGGTTCTTGCCAGCTTCTTCACCTCCCTATGCTGTGTGGGTACGCCAAGAAGTACTAAAATACTAGACTCGGCTTTCACCTGCCCACAAACAAGCTGCCGGCCGCCAGGATCCGCACATGTGCATTTGGAAATGGTTGTTGGCCACAGAATGACTTTTCAATTCACCCTGGACTGCGTGTATGACAGAGGTCCTATAGATGACAGCCTCGTGAAAGATGCAACCATCGTTGTGCAAACACCATAGCGTGTGTTTGCACAGTGATCAGATCCGCTAGCCGTGTCCTTCTCAGAATGTACTGGGCCAACCAAGCATGACGGAATTCCAATGTCAACAGGGATTATTGCAGCACACTGAATAGCGTGTGCCTTTTCTGTTGCCTTTTTTCTTATCTTGCTCTGTATTTTTGAGTGTTTTTTTTTTTATAATGACCAAAGACTATTTATAATGGAGTTTAAAACTTAACACACACAAGGCAAAAACACACGCTTTTGGAAATGTAGCAGGTCCCAGGTGGAAGCCTTCATTCCTCTAAGGTTTGCAAATGCCTCTGTAGCACGCTGTCCCCCTAGGCAGCTGGTCATCCGTGCCCCCACCACATAGCCACCACCAAATGTCTCAGGAGGCTTCCTGGATCAGTGTTGTGGCCCCCTGCCAGGTGCACAGCTGTGACCCTATAGTCTGAGTCACTCTTGTCTCTGCCAATTGGTCGGTCCCCGGACTAGCTGAAAGAAGGTCCTGCTTTAAGTTGGGAAACCCAGCACTGCTACAGTGGCTCAGCCCAGACGGTATCACCATCTGTGCCTGTGGCCTAGCAATGCCCAGCAGGCTATAGAATATTCCTAGCATTGACAGGGGGCTTCTGGATCACCTAGTATGTGGTTTGGTCTAGGCTGCATGTGAGAATCATTCAGGAAGCACTTAAAAGGGGATGGAAATGTAGCTCTGTAAGTAGAATGCTTTTTCTAGCGTGCACAAAGCCCTGGGTTCTGCTGACAGCCCAGAATAGACTAGGAGTGGTGTTCATACCTACAACCTCAGCACTCAGGAGACAGAGGCAAGAGGATTCAGAGTTCAAGGTCGCACCCTGCTACATAATGAGTTTGAGGCCAGCCAGGGATACATAGACTCTGGAAAGAAAGAAAGAAAGAAAGAAAGAAAGAAAGAAAGAAAGAAAGAAAGAAAGAAAGAAAGGGAGGGAGGGAGGGAGGGAGGGAGAGAGAGAAAGAAAGAGAAAGAGGGGGGAAGGAAGGAAGGAAGGAAGGAAGGAAGGAAGGAAAGAAGGAAGGAAGGAAGGAAGGGAGGAAGGAAGGAAAGAAGGATGGATTTAAGACAAGTTGTGTGGGTCCTGAGCCCTATCTGCTCAGGACCTCTAAGAGGGACCCTAGCATCCCAGGTAATTCTATTTTTTGTTAGTTTGTTTTTGTTTGTTTGTTTGTTTGTTTTGAGACAGGGTTTCTCTTTATAGCCCTGGCTGACCTAGAACTCATTTTGTAGACCAGGCTGGCCTCGAACTCAGAAATCCACCTGCCTCTGCCTCCCAAGTGCTGGAATTAAAGGCGTGCGTCACCACTGCCCGGCTTACATTTCGTTTTCAAGACAGTTTTACCATGTAGATCAGGCTGGCCTTGAACTTAAGAGAGATCTGCTTGCCTTTGCTTCCCAAGTACCGGGTTTAAAGATGTGCCATCCTAGGCCAGCCTGGTCTACAGAGTAAGTTCCAGGACAGCCAGGGCTACACAGAGAAACCCTGTCTCGAAAAACCAAAAAAAAAAAAAAAAAAAAAGGACACACCAGAAGAGGGCATCGGATCCCATTACAGATGGTGTGAACTACCAAACTGAACTCAGGACCTCTGGAAGAGCAGTCAGTGCTCTCAACCACTGAGCCATCTCTCTAGTACACCCCCCCCCCCCACAGATAATCTAGGAGCTCACCTAAACCTGGGCTAAAAATCTCAAAACTGAAGAGAATATTTAAATTTTGCAAAGTAAAAAAGGGAGTCAACCAACCTACCAACAAACAGAAGCACAGATCCTTTCTCAAAAAATAACTAAGCCACACATAGATGTTAGCAAGTTTACCAGGCAGAGTAGCCCATGCCTATAATCCCAGCCCTTAGGAAATGGAGGCAGGAGGATGAAGAGCTTGAGGCCAGCCTTCTCTATGTAAGTTCCCGTCAAAAAGGAAAAAGAAAAAAAGAAAGGAAGGAAGGAAGGAAGGAAGGAAGATCAACCCCCTCCCTGCCCCCACTCAATAGAAAGAAAAAGAAACTAGCTACTTCAGATGAGTACAGAAGGGGAGACAGGAAATTCTCTGTGGAATATTTTTGGAAAATTATTCCAGGAATGGGATGGATATTTGTCCTGTGCTAAAAGGCACTATATAGAGTGATGGTGATATTGAGAGACCTGGGCAGAGACTGGAAAAACCAAATAGTGAAGAATGAGGCGAACACAAAAAGTTCTGGTTTTTTTTTTTTTTTTTTTAATGTAGGCTGGACACGGTGGCGTGTGCCCTTGATCCCAGCACTCAGGAGGCAGACGCAGGTGGATCTCCGTGAACTCAAATCCACCCTGGTCTACGTGGTGAGTTCCAGGACAGCAAGGGCTATATATAGAGAGAAATCTTGTCTCGAAACAAAACAAAACAAAACAAAAAAACAAAAAAACAAAACAAAACAAAACAAAACAGGAAATGCAGGCAGAGTGACTGGGTGGGTGTGGTTTCAGGAGGCTGAGCCAGAGGATGGACGGATGGACGACTCAGAGGGTAGAGACAAGCTGGAGTGGGATCTCCAGAAGACTCATGGTGGAAAGAGAAACAAATTCTACAAGTCATCCCCTGACCTCCAGACACGCACCACGGCATGCACACCCACACTGGTAGACACAGACAAAACAAACAAATGTTTTAAAAAAAAAAAAAGTGTAAGGACAATTTGGACTGTAGTTACACTTTAAGACCTCATGGCAAACCAAAACAAAACCCACTTAGCTATGAACCATGCTGTACAAGCACCATAGCGGAAACATTGACTGCGAGACTGGCAAACACTGTGCTGTATTTAGGGGCGAGGGAGGGAGAGCGACAGAGTGGATGGAAGAGATTTAATGCTCTCTTCATCCACGGCATGTTGGTGAATCGTGAATGAATAATAAAGAAGACTGTGTAGCAAGAGATGGCAGGCTGAATATTTAAAATATAAAAATAAATGGTAATTGAAGAAATGAAGACGACAACAACGATCGTGTTTGTCTGCTCTCTGGAGAGCAGAGACATAGAGAAAAGGAAGGTGGGGGAAAAGGAAACACAATCGCAACTTCATTATTCCTCTGTAGCCACCACGGGACTTTTTGTTGCTGATTATGTGCCCTAGCTCTCCTGGATCTCAGAGAGATCCCCTTACCTCTGCCCCCCAAACTGCTGGGATTAAAGGCGTGCACCATTGTATCCTGCTCACTGAACAAGTGCTGTTAACTGCTGAGCTAACTTTCCAGTCCCAGAATAAAAGCTTTGTAGAAAGAACTGCACAGATAAATAGGTGAGAAACCTAAATGCGAAAGAAGTGTGAGCAAAAGGCATGAGCAGGAGTCACGGTGTAGGAAACGTTTCCCAGTGGAAATCCGGAACTAGAAATGAAAAGCACAGACCAATGGTTCAACAAGGGAGAGGGCTTAGCACCAAGCCAGAAGACTCAGCTTCAACTCCCAGGACCCACTCGGGAGACAGAGAAAACTGACTCTGGTAGGGGGTTCTCTAATCTCCACACATGTAATAAAAACAAGTCAATGAAAAGCATGTGAGGGGCTGGTGCGATGGCTCAGTGGGTAAGAGCACCGACTGCTCTTCCAAAGGTCTTAGGTTCAAATCCCAGCAACCACATGGTAGTTCACAACCACCTGTAATGAGATCTGATGCCCTCTTCTGGTGCTGTCTGAAAACAACTACATTGTACTCATTTATAATAATAAATAAATCTTTGGGCAGAGTGAGCAGGGACTGATTGAGCGAGGTTGATCTGAGCGAGCAGGGGTCCCAAAGTCAATTCCCAGCAACCAGATGAAGGCTCACAACTATCTGTACAGCTACGGTGTAGTCACATAAATAAATAAATAAACTTAAAAAGAAAAAGGAAAGCATGGGAGATGCCATGCCAATTTTTGTCCTTTGAAGACAATGGTTTGGAGCTAGAGAGACGGCTCAAGGGTTAAGGGCACATTTGCTTTTCCTAGAGGACCTGGTTCAAATCCCAGCCTTCACATGGTTACCCCCATCTCACAACCACCAATAATTCCTGTTCCAGAGGATCCTAAACCATCTTCTGATCTCCATAGTCACCAGGTATACAGTTGGAAAACAGATATACATGTAGGCAAAACACTCATTTACACACATACACGAAAATAAATTTTAAATTAAAAAAATTTTAAAAAAATAAAATCTTTTTAAAAGTTGCTTTTGTCGGGCGGTGGTGGCGCACGCCTTTAATCCCAGCACTTGGGAGGCAGAAGCAGGAGAATTTCTGAGTTTGAGGCCAGCCTGGTCTACAGAGTGAGTTCCAGGAC